>CBVK0102281307.1:0-36509 GCA_900067695.1 Picea abies | reverse complement strand
GTGCGGCCGGCAGGGACTCGTTCCTATCTTTGATTTACACATGTTTCACCCAGTTGATCATTGTGCTAGTGCATTGAGTCATTGTTCTGTGTGTCCTAATATGCATGTGTGTGTTCGTCGTTAGGTTGTGTGGTTCAATTGTTTGTCACCGTTGACTTCCTGCCTAATAACAAAAAAACAAGTTGCACTTTCTGCTTCACTCGTAGTTGCAATGATTGGGGTCATTACATCAAATAGATTCCAATGAGAGGCTAATGTTGCAGTAAAGAGGTGATGTTCTTGAGAAATAATTCTTCTTATCCGATTTCTAATCTTCAAGGTAATTAGTGTTGAAATAAGCATTGTTGGTATTAGAGATGAACTCTTGCACGTGGTCTAATGGTGGCATATTTTTCCACAAAGCACTTCATTTTTGAAATAAAAGGAAATGGATTCATTAGAGCTGTAATGGGGAGTGCACACATTGCCTTTCTAAATTTACTAACTAATTTTGTACAACAATGTCCAATTATAAATAGAAATTATCTTACCTTGTATGTGCAAACAAAGTGCACTTTCATTGACTTCCTAAATCAAGATGTGAAGAAAGATGTGTACATGGAAAAGACAAGGAGAATGATCACTCAAGGCCACCATACAAGTTACAATAATGCATTGAAATAATGGTTGTGGTAAAATCCATAGAAAATCAATGCACACATTTCGAAATTGAAATCATTGTTTCTTCAACAATCCTGAATAGGAGTCTATGTGATCATCTTACAAGTGGACGAGCTTAATAATTTCACTTACATAGTAGTCTTTGATGATCGTATTGGATTCAAATTTTCTAAAAAAAAATAAAGAAAAATAATTGCATTTACCAATGTAAAAAATTATGCTTATTTGGATAAGGTTCACCCAACATCTAAACTCAACTCAACTAGTCAAACTGAAGTGTCAACTGAAAGCGAATATTCTCTAGGTGGAATATTCTCCCCTAAATTATAGGATATTGGATAATGACTAATTATAACTAATAAAAAAGGAACAACCTTAAGAAAAATAAATCCTAGGTGTGTGTGAAGTAAATCCAACATTATTTGGATAAGGTTCACCTTTGTAAGCATTCTTAACAAGTGTACTATCACATTCTTGTTAAGGGTTGAAAATTGTGGTACCTCATAGTTGGTGAAATGTTTGATAGAGGTGAAATAAGGGACTAGATAAGAATTGATGAGAAAAATTTGAGACAAGAGTGAATATGATACTAGAGATGCTAACACAGGCATTGTCACCTCCATTCTTCAAACAATCTGAATGAGTGCTTTGCCAAAATTCTGAAATTTATATTTTACGGGTTGTCTTGCTTAATTTGTCATTAATGAATAATTAAATAAGTTGTTATATTTGTTTTATTTTTACATTAAAAGAGAAATGAAATATTATTTTACCATCCTATGTTTTTCCTCAATTGAATTATTACTTCCTACAAAATACCCTGAATTCTTCACAGTCGAACCATGTGCAAGAGTTCAACACTAATACCAACAATTTGTGTTTCAACACTAATTACCATGAATATTAGAATTTGGATAAGAATAACTATTTCTCAAAAAAATCGCCTCTTGACTACAATCTTAGGCTCTCTTCAAAATCTATTTGATTGTCCCTCTTTGAGCCACCTCTCTTACCCTCAAAGCCACCTTGAAATCCCTATGTTTCCCTTGAAACAATTTCTAAGAAATCACACTGAGAGAAGGAAGTACCACCACCAAGATACCTACTCCATCACTTCATTCTTTTTTATTGAATGGATGTCACAACAGTTTAATATAAAATAAACTAAAATTAACATAATACCTGATGACTATGACCTTGCCCACATGGTTGGAATCGGTTGCTTTACTAGCACTCGAGCACCAAGGTTAACCAGTGGGAGAAGCATTCATAAATTTAGAAATCCAAGATGAAGCTTATGCAACCTTAAAACACACATGAACTCATTTACTACGTCTACTCGAATATGAATTACTTTGATTATTGCATGTCAATAATTTTATTTGTGGAAAAATTACTATTATCAAATACCAAAGTTTTTCAATTATGTAGATTTTAAGCATGTACAATTAATTAATACAAATAGATTCTTAATAAAAACAGAAAAGATACAATGGCACACACATACACATTACATAGATATTTTACCCTTGAAACCCAAACCAGGAAAACTAGTGACATGTTTAGAGTCACATCTCTAATATTTATTCATCATATATCTTCATTGTTTGCAATACAATATATATAGGATCACGCGGAATCCAAAACACTTAATATAATGAACCATACTAGTCAAAAATCCTAATTCCTTAATTAGAATTAGAAAACCAACAACGAAAACCATGTTCACATCAATCTATTCTACTTCAAAATCAAAAGCAAAAACAACAGATAAAATAAATTTGATAGAAGATAGCTTGGTAACAAGAGAAAAAATTTCACCTAAGTCAATTCTCTCTACCTAGGAATAATCTCTTGCTACTAACCAATCTTTGTATTTCTCGGCTTTACCTTCTACATTCAACTTCTTATTAAACACCCATTTGTTGCCAATGGGATTTCCTCCAGTCAACAACTCTACTAGATCCCAATCCTTATTATTTTCCAAGGTTTTCATTTCTTCAACCATGGCCTTTTTTCAAAGTTTTCCATCCTCTAAATACATTTCCTCCCTAATAGTTCTACGATCATCATCAATAATAGACAAAGAAAAGTTTGAACATAAATCAGGTGGAGTATACCTTTCTGGTTTCCTTATTTCCAGAACTGATCTTTTCGATACAGGAGTATGAGGATCTTCTTATTATTATTCTTGTTATTCTATAAAGTTTGATTCATTATCCTTCAACTTAAACTATATTTTCTATGGTTCTTCCTCCCTTTGTAGGACTTCCTATTTGAAAACATCTTTGATTTCTCTAAATACCATAACTCGGTTATACACTACCTTATTAGTTTGTGGTTTCCAAATATTATAACCTTTTAGACCATATTTATACCCAATAAAGACACACTTTTCAACATTTTTATCTATCTTACTCATGTTTTCCTTTTGAATGTGAACATAGACATTACAACCAAATACCCTAAGATGTGTAAGAGAAGGTTTCTTACCATTCCATACCTTGGGTAGAGTGTTTTCATCCAATGTTGATGACAGTGATCGATTGACCTAGTAACATGCAATACCCACTACCTCTACCCAAAATTATTGTCCGAACTCGGCACCACTAAGCATGCAACTTGATTTTTCTATCAGTGTCATGTTCATCCCTTCTATAACTCCATTATGTTGTGGTGAGTATGGAGTGGCATTTTTCCTTTCTATACCTCACTTCTTACAAAATTATTCAAATTCATTTCCCTAAAATTCTCCACCATTATCCCTCCTCAGCACTGTAATTCTCTTCTTTGTCTAATTCTCCACGATAGCCTTAAACTCTTTGAAATTGTCAAAGACTTATGATTTCTTCCTAAGGAAATAAATCCATGTATTCCTCAAGAAGTCATATATAAATTAAACATAGTATATAGATTTTCCCAGTGATGGAACCGACAGAGGTTGAAACACATCATCGTGCACCAACTGTAAAATTCCCTCTACACTTGTTTCACCATAGGGGAATCTTACCTTATTCTATTTCCCATATACACAATGTTCACAAAAAGAACACTACTACATATGGTGTTGAATTCCAACGATATGGATAAAATCGATCATACCGTTTGACATTACTAACTAACTATCAAAATTTTGTTATTTTTTATCTTGGTGCCCTAACGTCTGTCGGTATTGAGACAATGTCCAATAATCATAGGCATTCTAACTCATAGTCAACGTTTATCACAAGGGCCATGTCGTTCCCCATCATGAAACGTGGATCACAGAGGAATGTTTCTAAAAACACAAGCTATAACAACTCACTCAAGGACATATAAAGCTAATTATGATCAAATTATGTAACCACTGTATGGATCAAGGTTGTCCCCCCGGGGATCATATAAATAAATATGTGTTCTCAAAACATTCTACATTTTGGCATTTTTTGATGGGAATTGGGTGATATAAAGGTTGTAACTAGAGTGATAGGAAAGTAAAGGCTTGTCAAATCAAAGATGGTAGGAGGAATCATTAGAGAGAAAAAAAGGTGTGGGATCTGTATTTCACTTTGCCGACCAATTTTGTAAGGGATATTGTAACTATATGATTTCTATCTGCATGTAAATATCTTATTATTATGACAATTTTAGGAAGATCAATAACATTTTGACTCGTAGTTTTCTTATATGTGATGCTTTTTGTGATATTTAGTGTTTTTCTACTACTGGATTACTAAGAGGGAGGTGATTCAATAATAGATCAATATAATACTTTTAATCACAATATCTAAGTGTTATTTATCTTTATTAACAATATACCATTATCATTCAACAAGTGCTGAGTAAATAAACCATGAACAATGAACAATCATACACATACACAGTACACCAATATTTTTACATGAAAATCCAATGTGGGAGAAAACCACAAAATTATTTTCTTATATGTCTTTAATAATTACATTCATTAGAAGCACCAACTTCCTTTGTTCTCTAGCTACACATAGAAATAATACATACCTTTTGAACCTATAGATAGATATGTTGTACCTGATCACTGTAGACCTTCCTGGGAGATTGCTTTCATACTCTACAGACCTAGCATCTTCGTCTCCTCAAGTTTTCATGTATTTTTTAAACTTTACGTGCTCTATTATACTTCCATCCCACATACGTATGAACCCTTCTCCACTCAAGCCCGCATACACCTCAAAAACTAGGGTTTTGTTTCAGTATTTTTGCAATTCTGAAACTTTCACCGTCAACCCTTCATGCTAACTCAGACTTGTGTAACTTCAGATGTATCAATGAGTACCTACAATAAACCTTACATAATAATAGATATTCAATGTTCTCAATAGGTGAAAATAGGAGAGCCTTTCTCTCTTATTTATACTTCCATGTAACTTCCTCAAGGAGTTACCTATTAACCAACTTAACCCAACTTCCTTCTTTTAGGGATAGCCCACTTATAACCACTTTGTCCACAAATAGTAAAATCTCCACTTCTAGTTGAAACTATTTTATTTTTAATTATTTTCTTATTGCAACAAATTAACCCATGATTAACTCCTAGTTTCACCCAGTTGACTAGTCAACTTATTCTAGGAGCTTCTAGAATAATTTGACTTGTTTGACCTTCAAGATAACTCATGAGGGTTATGTTGAGCACTCAACACACCCTAAAAAGCCTCTATCATTTTTTTTTACTTTTTGGGTATCACTTGATCTTCTACACTGTCTGATTCAATTTCATTTTGGGAAATGTTTTGTCTTTGCTTATTTTTGTGACTCTCATCACCTATTTAAGTTTGCTTGAACTTATGAAACCCCATGACTAAAAAAGACCTTAACAACTGAAAAAAGAATCGACAGCCAAACACTTCACCCAACACTTCGCCAAAAAATTATGATCCCCAACCATCGACCATCGATGATCAAAGATGCCTTGTCATTGAATTTCAACACTTCGTCAAAGCCAATGATACCTAAACATTTATCATCAGCAATCGGAGGTGCCTCTTGGCCGTACTTCGACACTTCACCAAAAATTGTCGATCCCTGACCCTCAGCCATCGATGATCAAAGGTTTCTCTTGGAGAACTTCAACACTTCACCAAAAATTTCTGACTCTCAACCATTGGTCATCAGTGATCGAATATTTCTCCTGGAAAGAAAAACTTCAACATTTCACCAAAATTTTCCGATCCCCGACCATCGGTCGTCAACGATCGAAGATTTCTCTTAGAGAATTTCAACACTTAACAGATTTTGACCAAAACCCAGGTGAATCGGGGTCGTTGATCTACCTTATTTTCCCAACCACTGAAATGAAACTTAGCCACTGATATGGTAATTTTGTTAAAATTTGAAAACATTACGATTTTTAAAATTTTCAAGAATGAATATGGGTCGTTGATCTCAAGATCGAACGTGATCTTGGTCGTCAATTCTCTAAAATCTTCCGCACGCTACAACGACCATTAAAATATGAATTTTTCAACCTTCCAAGTCAAATTCGGCTTTGCAACCCTACAGATCGAACCCATTAACTTCTCAGATAATTCCAAATTATTTCAAACTCGAATTTTCCCATGAATTTGGGGATCTTTCTCTCTAATCTTTCTTTGAATTCACACAGTTTGAAATATGCAATAGAGAATTTATCTAATTCGCACTCATTCTAGCCCATACCAGTCTGGTGTTTCAACTAGAAGTTCTAATAATAACCTGTAACATGCCTAGCCACCCATAGACCGGGCATGCTACTCCAAAAACTCACTTCTAAACTGATTTAGAATTTTGATGACATTTAATTTATAGAAAAGAATGAAAGAGACATGATAACATCACATTCAATAATCAATATTCATGCTACAACATAAAATAAATGCATATAATTCCATGCACAACAATAACCAGCAAGCATGCATATTATAACATATGAATCTCAGAGATAATAATCAATACACAACAAAAACAAATATATAGGCAAATAAACACATGACAACAAACACTTATCTTTAACAAAATGATTCACCAATTGGTTGCAGACCAAGTACATTTCACCCAACCATATACATTGTTTTTATAAGTTTCAAAAATAATGTCACCCCCAATCTAGGGCTATGAATCCACAAGGACAGTTCCAGGTTGTCACTCATCTTCCCAAACTAGTGAACACTCAAGCTCTCACAATTTCCTCAATGCAGAACAATCCAAAGTACACCAGCTCTCTTCTCTCTAACCTTCACAACCCAAGAGAATGGACCTCCTTATCTGCCATGTAGTCGCTCAGTTTTTTCACCTCCTTCCAGGGATCCAGTGCATCTGTTCAAGAATCTCCATGATGGGACTCTCAGGACTCATAGTTGTGAGTAAAATTTAGTACATACCACTGCATCTCAGGCATGCATGCATTAATTCATGGGTGGAATAAACCAACAGTCACTACAACCAACCAACAATGGCTTCTCTCCCACAATTTCATTTTTTTCCTTTCCCCCACCAAGATCAAGGATGAATGATCAATAATGATTGAGTGAAAATGTGAATCGAGATAACAAAATGAAGAGTGTGAAAAATGAACAATGAATGAATCCCCAAACAATCCAAAGATGGGTTTATAAATTTACTTGAAAATCAAGAACTACATGGCCTTTCCCCAAGAAGCACATGTAACCATTTCTCTCCATTAAAACAATTATGGGTAAACAAAATATGATAAAATGGCTTAGTCCCTTAAGCCCCCTCTCTCATGGAATCATATCCCCCTATAACTCTTGTCCTTGTCCGTCTAGCAGCCAACGATGGATTTTATTATTAATAATGATCAAAAAATTACATTTCCTAGGCACACTAGCCTCTTTAATTGTTTAGGCACTCCAGTCTTTCATCAAATAAACAAAATGCATTATTTAATATGGGGACTAAAAACCGGGGTATTACAAGTTGTTGTTGAAAGACGTTAGATTATCTATAGGTTGTGTGTTGTTTGTATGTATATGTAATTGTGTGTATTTATAGATTATATATGTGTGATGTCAAGGGGGCATGTTAAGCCTTAGAGAAAGTAGGGTATTAGTGTTCTTGTTCCTATCAAGAGGGTTCAAAGTCCTTTAAAATGTAACATGTTGATCAATGATGGAAAATTTGTTCAACTAAAATTATCATGATCATTAAATTGATCCAAGTGATCACAAACCACAACTACAACATAACTACTTACCTACTTATAAATGGTGGATGTTAATACTCAAAGTAATACAAACAATTCTATGTATATATAAATCCAAGATCTATTAAACACTCACAAGTGTCTATCTATATGTGAAAATCCAAGGATCTATTAAATTCCATTGGAGAGGTTTTCAATCTGTATGGGTGTTAATATATCCTAAGAGTATGCTTTTCGAAATGTTATTTCAGTGAATATGGATTCTCTCGTTCATGATTTCAAAATAATAAATGTTTATGGTTTCAAAGATTGAGCTCTTTATAAACAACCAAAAAAGTCATTTAAATCAAATCCTATAGCTTACGAGTCACAATCAAATTATCAAACTATTGGATTGATGTTTGGTATTGCAACTTATGAAATGCAGTCCAAGGAAATGTTCCTAGATCAGAGGATTCTACTAGAACTTCATACTCTGGGACTGTTTCCAAAACTTGTGGTATTCTTACCCATCTTAATTGTTTCTCTCTAATAGTGTGCGATTTCCAATATTGAGTATCATGTGTATGATTGTGTTATGTTGGCAGTTCTCCTTGTGTTCTATATTGTCTTAACTATCGTCTTAGTGAGAGCAAAAGTAAGTGGGGGGTTTAAACTATTTTCTCTAATATCATTCAATTTAAAAAAAATCGTTCGATTTTTACTATTTTGATATTTTCTTGCATTCAGATCCTCTGTTAATACTGAAATTTGCAAGTCCTTCTAATTCCCAGATGAGGAAATGGAAATCATGGGAAAATGAAACACAAATATTGGATTACGAGTTTTCGAATGGTGATTTCATTTGGTTCTTCTTCCAACTGGGTTTGTCTGGGAGAGTATTTCTTCCAGCATTTGGTTACTTTCGAGTTGAAAAGTAATAACTTATGCCATATTTGACAACTCTGCAAATTATAGTTGGCATATGCTATGTTATACATTTAATGGGTTATCAAGTTAAAAATTCAAATATTAGAAAGCCACGTCATCAATATTTGGGGATATGGTAACATTTTGAGGGTATTTAGAAAATTGCATGAGCTTTGAGCGATTTGTTATCTTTTTCGTTCTAGTAGATCCCTCAAGGTTCAAATTAACCCATCAAACTTCATTTGTAAATCTTCATATGAGTTTATGGAGTCAAACACCAATTCTTAAATGGATTGTGTGTCATTCATACTTGAAAATATTCTAGGGATATATCTTAGTTTCCCACTCACATGTTAACTGTGAAATATCCATTTCTGGTTCATCATTAAATTTCGTTTGATTTACAATGATGCTTCTTTCGACAATTCTTTCGGCCAGTAACTAAAATTGATTACCTAAACTTGCACCACGACTTCATCATTGTAAGACTTGATACCTTCAAATCACCTTTACCATTTCATATTGGTTATATCAATCTCCACATCACTGAAGTAAGAAATCTGATTCGTGCTAAAACTTCTCACTTTGAACTATACAAGCCCACTTGTTTCCAAATAACAAGTTTAATTTTCAAAAATATATCAAGATATCATTACATGATGACTTCAAAAGTGTGGTTGGAATCAGGTTAGTGAATATTTTTCTACTCTCAAAAAGTTTGGTCTTCAAAAAATAACTTTGCTTTGTCATCCTCTTGGTTTTTCTTAAAATCGCCTCTTGATGTTTACCTAACATGCACCCTTCATTGCATTATCTTTCGTCCTTCCTTGTGGTCTTTTGTTGTAATCATGTTGCTTCTCAATGTGTATAGTAAGTCTTCAACACTCTATCTATGCCTCCAATGTCTTTATTATGCATATTTGTAAAAGGACTTTCTGACGTTGTTTAAGCTAATATGCTCTTTTCAATTGGATGTATTTCTCTATGCAGGGTGGTATTCATACTTTTGGTTGTATTTAGTTCCCTTAGTTGTAAGTTCACAAAAATATTGGACTATTATGACAATGAATTATTGATGATGGGACTTGGATTTTTTTTTGATTGAGTTATTTGGGTTTATTTTCATTCGATTTCAAAAATCTACAGATAGTTTGGTTGGTTGGAACAAAGCTACAAGTTATAATAATAGAGTTGGCCTTAGACATTGAAGAGAGGAATGGTGTAGTTAAAGGAAATCCAACTGTGCAGCTGAAAAATGAGTTGTTTTGGTTCAATTGTCCTCAACTTATCCTTTTCTTGATCCATTTCTCTCTTTTCCAGGTATCAAAATGATTTGCACAACAAATTCCCATTGAAAAAAATTATTTTTGAATCTTGTTCACTGAATATTTATGGGAATACCAATTGCTTGATGGTCACCTTACGTTCTGTAGAATTCTTTTCAACTTGCTTCCTCTCTGTGGATATGGGTAAGCACTATGTTCATTCAGTAAAGAATAAATTATTTTTTGTAGAATCATTGGATTTATTATGGTAACGATGGTAAATTTTGCAGTGTTGGGTACCCTAGATCCTACCACTAAATAGTTTCAATTCTACTGTATCTCTACACCATATTTACATCTGACTGTTTATGCTTGCAATATGATCTTGGCTTGAGATCTTGTTTCCATGAGAGGCTTCATATCACCCTAGTCAGAATCATAATTGGGTAATTATGTTTATTATGTAAACATATGGATTGTTGTGGTTATTTGTATTTTTTTGGTTATCAAAGGATTGTTTTCTTGCCTAAAATGTAAACATAACTCATTCCAATCAAACAACTTATCATTTTAATTATGTTCTTGTTTCCATTTTTATAATCTCATTATTGTCGATTTATATTTTTTGGGTTATCAAATAACTTTAGCTTTCCTAAAGTGTAAACATAACTCATGCCAATCAAACAACTTATCATTTTAATTTTGTTCTTCTTTTCCATTTTTACAATCTCAATATTGTTTCTTTTTATAATCTCATTATTGTTTCTTTGGTTTAGTACTAACTTATTCTAATGTAGATCCAGTCTATCTAAGGAGAATATTGAAGGTAACCATATTTCACATATGACAAGGACCACATTGGGTTGTTTGTGTGTGTGTCTATGGTTGTTGTGAAACTTCTATGTAGCTACTTTACACTTCCACTTTATGCATTTGTGACATAGGTGATTCTTTCAATGTTCATTGAAAATACAATCAAATTTGGGTATTTGAGAGGATCAATTGAACTTCAGAACATGTTCAATTATCTTAATGCAAAATGAGAGAGTTACATCTGTCAAGTCTTCTCTACCAGTTTATTCACCATATTTACTTTGTACAAAAGATGGATATAGTCAAGCCATACAGTATGTGATTCTTATATATCTTACCTAGTATTTATAAAATTAGAGATAAGGGATCCCTTCAAAATTAGTTATATTCATAGTAGAAAAATTTATCAAGGAAAAATAAGAGGCAAGTTTCCTTCTTTTTTTTTGACAGAGGAGATCATTCACTCTATTGTAAAACCTCGAATGAATTTTTGTTAAACAAAATCTGACCACTCTAAAACATGCTTCCTTTTGTTTGTTCAATTAATTTTTGTAGCATTCTTTCTTTTTCCAAAAAAATGTGAGAAAGAGACACAATGACAATGAAATTGTGTGAGGGTGTGTGTCATAGATGGATATAAAACATCACTTCTTTTAGCAAGTTTTTTTTCTGCAAATTTACAAGTGTTTTGTTCTGGTGAGTTTTAGGATTGTTCAAGTCATTCTGCTTTGGCTAAATCTCATGTATAAAGGATATTTCTTCACTCTATCGAGGACTTTAGGTAAAAACTCAAAGATTTGTTTTGTCAGATGGGAATAACCACTCTTTAGCAACAGGTTAATCTCATCAAAATATTTGTTGTAGGATTTCATTAATATTTTCGAATTGTTCATTGTCTTGAAATATCTTACCAATGTTGATAGTTTGGTTGTCATTGATATCAACCCTTGAAGAAGCCTCAACTATGTGGTTAAGGAACTCAAAGTTGATTAAGGAATATGTACATGAAGGAAATTATAATTGCAGGTGAGACTATCATAAATGGATAGTACTCATCGTGCCATTTCCAGTGATATGTGGAACACCATGTAGTTCCTCATGGTTAGGGAGATATGGCCTTGAGAAGATTGTAAGACTTAGAGAGTGGTCAAGAAGCCTCTAGTTCGTTACAAATCCTCAATGAAAGGGTAAATTTGTTGTAACAAGAAAACTCTAGAAGCCCTAATTTACGGAGAAGAGTTACCTAGCACAAGTGTAAATACACCTCAAGGAGTCACTGACAAACACACTCACTCATTGATTATCAATCTTGTGAACTAGTGATCTTTTTGCTAAGGTTGTGATGGAATTTTTGAGGAAGGTCGAAGGTGAAAGTCTCAGAGTTGTAAAAAACATGCGTAACCCAAGTTTTTGATGTATTCGCGGGTTACAGTTCTGAAGGGAATGGATGTATGTGGGCTACAATGAAGAAAAGAATGAATATCTGTGGGTAGAAGAGGATAAATTCATGGATCTGTGAAAACCTCATGAAATATTGAGTAAATGTTGGTTCCAGGTTCTTGAAGTTTGAAGGAATTCTGCAAGTGAGTATCTCAGAGTGTTAGGTCAGCTACAAAGGTATTGGTATGGTTGTATATTTTTTTATGGTTACTTTTTGTCATGATATGGTTTATGATTGAGGCATACTTGGTATGGTTGGTTTGGTATTTGGATATGGTATATATTGGTTGCTTGGCTGAGTGAGGAGTAATATCATAGTTGGTTCAATATATGACATGGTTGTTATAGTTCATATCCGTGAGCTATGATTGTATGGTGGTATATGCATGGGGGACATGCATTGGTTCTTTGATATACTTCATTGATGATATTGTACATGTCTATACATGATTGATGTTATGGTATATGGTACAGGTTGTATTCATGGTTGATGTTATGATTTAATATTGATGTATGTTGTAGTTCACATATTGGTACATAGTTGATGCATGGTATGGTACAACCACACAGGTTGGATACAGTGACAGGTTGACAAGTTACAGGTTGATGTGACAGTGGCAGTGAAAGTGATAGTGATAGTGACAATGGTAGTGGGAGTGATAGTGGCAGTGATTATGGTAGTGAAATTTGGTCTACACTTATATTTCAGGGTGGCTGGATGGGGAAAGGATAGGTGGTTGTAGCCACCTTCTGGTTGCAGTCGAAGAACTCAGGGGGTTGTAGCCTCCTTCTGGCTGGAGCCAGAGAATTTAGGTAGTTGTATCTTCCTCCAGGTTGCATCCTAGGAATAAGGGGTTGGATTTGCCTTCTAATTGTAGCTCTATAATAAGGAAGCTGGTGCTTCCAATGAATGTATTCTTTTGATATATAAGAAAAAAATTATGTGGTTTTCTCCCATTTGGGTTTCCACGTAAATTCTGGTGTCTTGTGTATCTATTGTTATGTGATGTTGTTTATGATTATATTGTTGATGATATATTGAATGCTAATGATAAAATGTCGAATATTTTTGAAGAATTTACTATGGTTAAAAGTAATAAAATTTCTCATTACTGATTCACCCCTTCTCTTAGTAATCCAACAATTGGTATCAGATCAAGTCCTTCAAGAAGTAGTCTAACCACTAGAAGGAGATCATGGATTATGCTAATATTGGGGTACCACAATTTGATGTCGAGAACTATGCCTTATGGAGCATAAGAATGAAGACGCATATACAAGCACAAGGATTCGATGTTTGGCGACCAATAGTAAATGGATACAGAGAACCAACCACTCCCTCGACAAATAAAGATGGAAAGAAACTTGAAGAAAATGATTCAAGGGAAATAAATGATATTGAGAATAGTTTGAATCAATCAATACATACAAAGATTATGCACTGTGATTCTGTAAAAGAAATGTGGGAAAAACTAAGAAATATCTATGAAGGAGATGAGAAAGTTAAGGAAGATAAACTTCATAGTTTTAGAGCCAAGTTAGAACAATTGAAGATGAATGAAGACAAAAACATGGAATCTTACTTTCTACGAGTTGATTAAATAGTAAAGAGTATCAAAGTTTTAGGAGATGAGATCAATGAATCAGTTGTTGTTAAAAAGGTATTAATATCTCTACCAATGATATTTGATTCAAAGATTTCAACTCTAGAAGAAAGAGTAGGCCTAGCTACAATGACCATGGACGAGTTACATGGAATATTCACTTCCTATGAGATGAGGATAGAGAAAGATAATCCATCTACAAAAGAAGAAACATTCAAGGAATCCAATAACACAAAGAAGAAAGACAAAAAGAATCCCAAGTCAGATTGTAGCTACAATGATGATTCAGAGGAAGATGAAGAGGTGGCAAACTTTGTAAGAAATTTGAAGAGAGGAACCGACAAATACAAAGGTATGCTTCCATTGAAATGTTTTAATTTTGATGGTGTTGGTCATTTCACTTCTAAATGTCCCTCTAAGAATAAGTAAAATAATGAATAATATCACTCTAAAAAGAAAAAGAAAATCCAAAAGAGTAGTAGAAACAAAAAGAAAATTTTCAAGAAAAGTCTTTGCACTAAGGAAGAAAGTTCATCATCAGATGAAGATGAAGACAACAAAATTGATGCATAGAGATTACTCTTTATGGAAGTAGAAGACTCTAACAGATAAGGCTCCGAAGAAGAATGCAAAGAGGCAGAAGCTGATTACGAAGAAGAATTGATTGGTGCAATAGAATGTCTAAGAATTGAAAAAGGAAAAACAAGTCACTCCAAGAAAAACTAAAGAATAAAGAAGGAACTTAGAACTCCAACTCCAAAGAAGTCGAACAGATGATCAAAAAGATAAAAATTCAGGTAGAAGAAGAAAAAATAATTGAATAAGCACTCAGAAGATAGTTCAATGAAAAGGATAGGATCATTGAAGTCTTACAAGAAGGGATAGTCAATCTTATAATAAAAGATCTTTGGAAGAAGGACATGTAGGAAAACAACATCAGGATATTGAATAATATCACTAAGAATCAAATACCTTACTATGATAGATATGGATTCAGATACAACCAGATGCAGACAGAGAAAGGTTCAAGCTCCAAAATGACATAGAAAGAAGCTATGTAGAATTCGTCAGAGCTTCCTCTAAGAAAGAAGAAGACATGAAGACTCAAGATTACAGAGACATTGCACCACCTATAAGATTCAAAATTCGGTATCAAAAACAACCATCTATAGAAAGACCTCAAGAAGAAGAAGGATTCAGATGAGCAACACCATTCATAATATCTTCCACTCCCAAGTATCAAACTATTTTCCTTGGTTTATGTTATTCATGTAATAATTTTGGGCACAAAGCTATGAATTGTAGAGCCAATACTAAGAACATAAGAAACTATGAAGGCCATACAAGAAATAGTTATCCAAGAAGATCTCGTGAATCTCAAAATAGAAACTACAACATATTTAGATAATTGAGTGATGAGGTATAATGCTACAAGTGCTACAACTTTGGACATATGGATAAATATTGCAGACTCACTATTCCTCCCACGAAACTAAAGAATAATATCACCAGTCCTAAGAAGGAACCACAAAGGATATGGATAATAAAGCATGATCAATTGAACATTGAAGAATGCAACATTTCTCTACAATATCAACACAAGAAACGTGGATGGAATGTTGACAATGGATGCTCAAAGCATATGACAGGTGATCAAACAAGTTTCTGACATTGAAGAAGGAAATAGATGGATCAATTTCATTTGGTAATGACAACTCAACCAAAATTATTGGAAAAAGCACAATCAAACTCCAAAGTAAGGATGCCATGACATAAAATGTTTTGTTGGTCAAAGACATGAAACCCAATCTACTAAGTGTAAGTAAAATGTGTTATCAAGGACACAAACTTGTGTTTGACTCAAATAAGTGTGAGATAAGGAAAGCAAAATCATAAAATTTGGTGGCTGTAGTTGTCAGAACTCCATGAAACATATATGTTCTAAATGAAATTGGAAAGGAAATACGTCTCTTAGGAAAGGATGATGAAAGTTGGCTCTGACACAAAATAATGGATCACATAAATTTTGATAATCTTTTCAAAGTTAGCAAAAGGGAAGAAATAAGAGAAATGTTTGAGATATCAAATCCAAAAGATATTTTATGCAAGCATTGTCTAAAGGGAAAACAAACCAAAACCAAGTTCAAATCAAAGGAGTACTCCACAACAAAAACAAAGGAGATTGTACATATTGATCTAGTTGGACTGACAAGAATGAAGGGATTGAAAGGTGAATTGTACTTCATGCTACTGGTTGATGACTACACAAGAATGACTGCATTTTTCTTTCTCAAGAAGAATTTAGAGGCATTTGAAAACTTCAAGACATACAAAGAGATGATTGAAACTGAGATAGATTTGAATATCAAGTGCTTGAGATCAAACAATGTAGGATAATTTACATCAAAGGAGTTCATGGAATTTTGCAGCGAGTATGGGATAAAGAAGAAATTCTCATTAGATTGGACACCTAAGAAAAATGGATTTTTCAAAAGGAAGAACATAACAATACAGGAAATGGCCAAAACCATGTTAATGGATTCCAAATTGACATATGTCTTTTGGGTAAAACAGTGCATACAACAATTCACATTTAGAACAGAGAGATGCTTAGAAGTAAAAATGATAAGAATACATACGATCTATGGAAAGGAATACCAACAAATGTGAAACACTTTAGAGTTTTCAGAAACATATGCTACATCAAAAGAGAATATGGAAAAATTGGAAAATTTGATTCTCGAGTTGATAAAGGTATATTGGTTGGGTACTCAGAAAAGATTCAATGTGATGATTGATTCAATGTGATGATTGATGAGACAAATGGACGAAAGATAAAAGAAAGTAGCAAAGATTCAGTGGAACAGGATCACAACGAAGATTTGAAAGAAGAAGAAATAGATGAAGAATCATATGAAGAAGAAGAGCATCTAGAAGAAAAGAAATAACAACAAAATATTTGTAAGTTTTAAACCTGCGAAGTAAAGAAATGCATACATATTCTTAAGAAAAACAAAAATTAATCAATGGCTCATACACACAATACACAAATATTTACGTTGGAAACCCTTAACCAGGAGAAAATCATCGTTCCTTGGTGTCGCACATTTCAACTCTTCATCATATTAATTTCACCATTCACAATACAATATATAAAATATTTTAGGTATTTCGTAGCTACCAAAACCCTAATCCCTTAATCCAGGATTAATTTAGAAAACCACTAAAAATACCAAAATCCGTTAAAATAGAAAAAAAAAATGCCCAAAAAGAAAATTTGGGGTGTTTCCCCGAAACCGAAGGCTATGCATAAACAAGGGGGGGGCAATCCTGGACCCCCCTGGGACACCCCCAAGAAAGGGCCCGACGCACATGACATAGAGGGTGAAGGAAGTTGGGATTCTCAGACGCAATTGTCAAATCTGACGTGCCCACATACACAAATGCAAATAATATAACACATACCCAACATTCTCACACTTGTTGTTTTCTTTGCATACAAGGGTTCACAATATTACATAGTCAACAATTCAGGGCAACAATGCCCATTGTTACTCTACACCAGGAGAAATTCTCTGTACTCATAGACTTTTTCAATGGATCTGCAACATTCTTCAAAGTGTCAAACTTTTCCAGCAACACCTTCTTTTCTTCAACCATGTCTCTCACAAAGTGATACTGAACATCAATATGCTTTGTCTTTAAATGATAAGCATGGTTCTTTTCCAGGAAGATTTCAGTTTGACTGTCACAATCTAATCTCATTGCTTGTTGTACCAACCTAATACCTGAACACAATCTCTATAACCATATTGTTTCCTTGTTTGCATGAGTGGTTTCCATGTATTCAAATTTTGTAGTTGAGACTACCACTACATCCTGTCTTTTGCTCATCCAACTAATTGCTCCTCCAAATAGTTTAAACACATACCCACTTGTATATCTTTTGTGATCTAGATATCCAACCCAGTCTGCATCAACAAACCCATGTACGTCCAACACTCTATCCAATCCTAGTCTTCCTTGGTAGCACAATCCATAACCAGTAGTGCCACGCAAATACCTGAACACCCTCTTTATTTCTTTCCAATGCTCCTTCTCTGGTTTTGACATATACCTTCTCAAAATTCCCACTACATGTGCAATTCCCGATCTAGTACAGACCATTGCATACATCAAACTGCCAACTACACTAGCATACAAACCATGGGACATGTCCTCTTCTTCTTTCTATTTCTTGGGACACTTATCCACATATAACTTTACACCTATAGGAATAAGAACCTTGAACGGTTTACTTCCATGCATATTAAACCTCTGCAATATCTTCTCAACATATTTTCTCTGATTCAACCAAAGTTTCCTATTTGCACAATCTCTTTTAATCTCCATTCCCATAATGAAGTTAGCAACACCGAGATCCTTCATGTCAAATTTGGAGGATAGTTGTGATTTCACCTCCTTGATAACATCCATGTTATTTCCTACCAACAACATGTCATAAACATACAACACTACATAAATGAAGTGATTACCAACCTGCTTGGAATATACATAGTGATCAACCCTATTTCTCACAAATCCCAATCCAAGGATGTGTGTGTCGAACTTTTGGTACCACATCCTAGGTGATTGATTCAGACCATATAGTGACTTCATTAGATTACATACCAACTTTTTCTTTCCCTTCACTACAAAGCCTTATGGCTACTTCATGTATATTTCTTCTTCCAGATCCCCATGTAGGAATGTTTTCTTCACATCCATCTGTTCCACTTCAATATCAAAAGAAACAACAATCAATAAAAGAAATATAATGGAAGTTAACTTGGCAACTAGAGAAAAAATCTCACCAAAGTCAATTCCCTCTACCTATGAATAACCTTTTTCTACTAATCGAGATTTGTATTTCTCCACTTTTCCTTCTGCATTAAACTTCTTCTTAAACAACCATTTGCTACCAACATATTTTTTTCCAACTGGAAACTCAAATAGATCCCATGCCTCATTCTTATCCAAGGCATCCATTTCTTCAACATGGCCTTCTTCCAGAGTTCACTATCCTCTGAATTCACTGCTTCCCTGACAATTCTAGGATCATCATCAATAATAGATAAAGAAAAATTAGAACAAAAACCAGGTAGACTATACCTTTCTGGTTGCCTTCTTTCACTCACTAATATCCTCAATACTGGGGTATGAGGTTCTTCTTCTTCTAATTCATCTTATTCAGTTGATTCATATTTGTCATCATCCAACTCAAACTCTATTTTCTCAGGTTCTTCTTTCCTTGGTAGGAATTTCTATTTGGGAACATATTTCACCTCTCTAAAAAAAAAATCTTGACTGTAAACAATCTTCTTAGTTTCTGGGTTTCAAATCTTATAACATTTCACACCATATTTATAACCAATAAAGATACCCTTTTATCTTTATTATCCATCTTACTCTTATTTTTCCTTTTAAACGTGTACATAAGCATCACGGCCAAACACTCTGATATGTTCAAGAGAGGGTTTCTTACTAGTCCATACCTCGTGTGGAGTTTTATCATCCAATGCTGATGAGGGTGATCGATTGACCAGGGAACATGTTGTACCCATTGCCTCTACCCAAAATTCATGTCCTAACTCAGCACCACTAAGCATGTTGCTTTCTTTTTCCATTAGTGTCATCTTCATCCTTTATACAACCCCATTTTGCTAAGGTGCGTATGGAACAATATTTTTCCTTGCTATATCACACTTCTTACAGAATTCTCCACCATTATCTATGCTCAATAACTTTATTTTCTTCTCTGTCTAATTTTCTACCAGAGCATTAAACTCTTTAAATTTATCAAATACCTCTTATTTATTTCTAAGAGAATAAATCCATGTGTTCCTTGAGAAATCATCTATGAATGAAACATAATACATAGATTTACCTAGCGATGGAACATGCATAGTTCCATACACATCATTGTGTATCAACTCTAATATCCCCTTTGCTCTTGTATCACCAGAAGAGAATCTTACTCGATTTTGTTTACCATATATGAAATGTTCAGAGAAATCAAAATCCAAAGTGCAATTATACATATCTTCAACCCTACCTTTACTGTGTAGTGTTCGAAGGCCCCTTTCTCCAATATACCCCAGTCTTTGATGCCACAACATGGTCTTCTTTCCAGGGAAAATATTGGTCTTGTCTTCTTTATTTCTCTTCTCAGGGACAAAAAAACTATTACACCCATTAGTATAATTTCTTCCCAACAACTTGTACATAGATCCACACCGAACTCCCCTCATCAACACCATTGATCCCCGTACCATTCTTCAAGTTCCCTTTCCCAATATATTATCCACACTTGCATCATCCAACTTTCTTACAAATATTAGGCTCCTGGATAGTTTTGGAATGTGTAGAACCCTAGGGAGAGTTCTAATCCTTCCATATTTTAGCAACAACTTAACCCTTTCACGTCCCGTGATTTTGGCTATCACGTCATCTCCTAGGAATACATCACCACCATCATATTTTTGATATTCACATAACCACTCCCTGTGAGGATTCATATGACATAATGCACCTGAATCGATCAACCATACACCATCATCTTCATGTGTACCTACAGATTCCATGTAAACATCACCTCCTTCTTCAATGGATGTTTTCACCTCTATGGAAGATGCATTATCAGATCCCTTTGGTTTATCAACCTTCTTAGCCTTGTAATCTTTCTTATAATTCCCTGCTTTACCACACTTCCAACACTTCCTAAAATATTTTCATGGAGACTTAGATATACCTTTATATTTAGATCCCCCCCTCGAAGACTTACCAAGATTCTTGTCTTGGGTATGACCTCTTACAAATAAATAATCTGTGCTCTGACCATCCATGCTTTGTCGTCTCATTTCTTCAGATAACAAGGATGCAACTACATCCTCATACTTCAATGTAGATTGAATGGTACTACAAATTGCTACAACCATATTATCCCAAGATTCTGGAAAACAACATAACAAAGTAATACACTTATCTTCTTCTGTAATCATAATATTAACAGAGCCAAGTTGACTTACTAGGGTATTGAAGGAATTTAGATGTTTTGTCACAGAATCTCCATCTTCCATCCTAATATGATACAACTTATTTCGAAGAAACAACTTCTCTACCAGGGACTTTCATTGATGCAAATTCCCTAAATTATCCCATGGTTCCTTGGTTGTAGATTCTCCCGAGACATTCAACAACACCGAATATGCCAGGCAAAGTCAAATAATACTCCTTTCTCTTCTATTCAACTTCTCCCAATATTCCTTTGACGTACCAGTAGGTTGTGTACTAGTAGTTCATGTACCAGAATATTGTGTACCAGTATATTGTGTGCCAGTAGACTACGTACTAGTAGGTTGTGTACTAGGATCCACAACGATCCATTGTTCTTTGTCTACAAGAAGGTCCTCCATCTTGAGCTTCCATAGCTCAAAGTTTTTACCATTGAACTTCTCTATTTTGATTCTAGAAGAGTTCGCCATTCATATTTCTACACTTGATTCACCACTGTAAAATATCCCATTGAACCTACGTTTATCACATACCCAAGATGAACTTGATCTATCAAGATCAAGCCAAACCCTCAGCAATAAAGGCGTCCCCTTGAAGCCAAAAATGGCTCTAATACCACATGTAAGTTTTAAACCTGTGAAGTAAAGAAATGCATACAAATTCTTAAGAAAAACATAAATTAATCAATGGCTCATACACATAGTACACAAAGATTTACACTAGAAACCCTTAACTAGGAGAAAAAAAACATTCCTTGGTGTCGCACCTTTAAACTCTTCATTGTGTTATTTTCACCATTAACAATACAATATATACAATATTTTAGGTATTTCGTAGCTACCAAAACCCTAATCCCTTAATCCAGGATTAATTTAGAAAACTGCTAAAAATTCAAAATTCGCTAAAATAGAAAAAATGGGCGCTACCCTGGAGCTGAACACTACATGTAACCAAGGGGTGTCAATATTTCCCCCCCTGGGACCCCCCAGGAAAGCACCCAATACACACAACACAAAGGCTAAAGGAAGTTGGGATCGTCAGATGTAGTTGTTGAATCTAACATGCCCACACACACACATGCAAATAATATAACACATACCAAAAAATATTCAAGTATCTCCAAATACACCTAGTAGATGAGTGTAGAAAAATCATCCATCAAAATAGATCATTAGAAATAAAGATGCAGGAGTTGAAACTAGAAGAAGAATATTCTCACCATAACACCAACACCTAGCACTACTATCTACTATTGAGCCGAGCAATTTTGAATAAGCCAACAAGGATGAACACTAGATCAAAGCTATGGATGAAGAATTAGATCAGATAGAGAAGAATGACACATGGGAACTGGTTCCAATACCGAATAACAATAACGTCATTGGTACAAATTGGGTCTTCAGAAACAAGAACGAAGACGAACAAGTTACCAAAAACAAAGAAATATTGGTATGCAAAGGATACTCTCAAGTTGAAGGTATAGATTTTGAAGAAACGTGTTCTCCAGTTTCCAGGATGGAAGCAATCATATTGATCTTATCCTATTCTTGTTCAAATATAATCAAGGTCTATCAGATGAATGTAAAGTCATCCCTTCTAAATGGAGAATTAGATGAAGAAGTCTACATCGAACAACATGAAGGGTTTATGTTATCAAAAAAGGTAGATTGTGTTTTCAATCTAAAGAAAGTGTTATATGGACTCAATCAGGCCCCAAGAGCGTGGTATTCAGGACTAGACAAATACCTACAAAAATAAGGGTTCAAGAAAGGAAATGCATACACCAATCTCTACATAAAGGTAAATCAATATAGTCTCCTGATAATTGAAGTTTATGTTGATGATATTATCTTTGGAGGTGATGATCACATGATGAGTCAAAAAATTTCCAAATACGTGCAGAATGAATTTGAGATGTATTTACTTGGAGAGTTGTCTTTCTTTTTGGGTCTCTAGATATGTCAAAGAAGCAAAGGTATCTTTATCTCTCAGACCAAGTATATAAGATAAATGTTGAATAAGTTTCGAATGACATATTGCAAACCAATCAATACTCCTATGCAAACCAATTTTAAGTTAAGTAAGGATGATGATTCTAAGGATGAATATAAGAGATAGTACATATCGATGATTGACAACTTACTCTATGCAACAAGCTCCAGGCCAGATGTGATGCAGGCAGTTGGACAGGTTGCAAGGCTTCAAGAAACACCAAAAGAATCACATGTTATGGAAGTAAATAGGATATTCAGATACCTCAAAGGTACCAAAGAGTTTGGATTATGCCATCCAAAAGGGAAGGATATATCTATTTTTACCTACACAGATGCATATTGGGTAGGCTGCATTGATGACATAAGAAGTAAAAGTGGATAAGATTTCTACTTGGGTGAGTTTCTGGTATCATGGTTAAGAAAGAAACAATCATTAGTATATTTGTCTACATTAGAATCACAATATATTGCAGCAATGACTTGTTGTCCTAAGGTTTTTTGGATGAAGCAGACCCTACAGGATATACAAGTAAAGTGTGATGAGCCAATTTCAAAACTCGATCACAACACCAACACCATCGGTGTTGGTTGTGGAGCCTGATTATCTTCCTGACTCAGAGGTCTTGTGTTTTTCACCCATGTTTATACCCCATGAAGACTTTACACCCCATAAGTATGTACACTCTTCCACACGGGGGAGTGCAGAGGGGGGGTACCCCCTTTGCGGGGTCCGGGGGGCCTATCCCCCCAGCTGGGGGGTTCAGGGGTGAAGCACCTGAAGGAAAAATTGCTTTGTAAATGTATATTGTAATTTCATTGTAAATCTGGACCGTTCATTATAATGCCACAGATCTAACGGTAGAGATTATGTTAAGGTTTTTTTCCCTAGAAGGCAACCCTCTTTTATGAGGGAAATGTATTGCAGCTATGGTTGATAGGAGAATATTGTATTCTGAGATAGGAGACTGTGAGAGAAAGAAGAGGAAGTTACAACGGGTTTGTTGTAGATTGTATCTCTTCATATGCTGGATAATAATAAAGGAAGGACCTGGCAATTTATCTGGTGGACGTAGCCCACACTAGGTGAACCACGTAAATCTGTGTCTCATTTGTTTTATTTTATTGCTCCACGGTCCTGTTTTTCTAACAATTAGTATCAAAGAGAAAGGTAACTCGCAGGAAAAGAGGGTTCCTGGTTCGAGTGGGAGCAATGTTAGAAGATGGAAAGTTTAGGGTCGAGAAATTTAACGGCCAAAACTACCAATTATGGAAGATGCAGATGGAAGACTATTTATATCAGAAGGATCTATTCCTACCACTGGGTGGAATAGCAAAGAAGACAATGTCTATGAAGGACGAAGGATGGGAGATTCATGACAGAACGACTCTAGGAACGATTCGGCTAAGCATGGCAACGTCAGTGGCTTTCAATATTTCCAAAGAAAAGACAACGAAGGGTTTGATGGGCGCATTGGCCAAATTATATGAAAATCCCTCGGCATCCAATAAGGTATTTCTTTTAATAGGAATATGTTTGAAGGTGGGTCTGTTGTAGAAATTAAATGATTTTAATATGGTTACTAATCAACTAAGTTCTGTAAAAGTGAACTTTGATGATGAGGTCAGGGCTCTTCTAATATTGTGCTCATTTCCATAAATCTAGAACAGCTTGGTCATGGATGTAAGTAACTCTATCTTTGGTTCATATACTTTAAAATTTGATGATGTTGTTGGTGTTATCCTTAGTGAGGAAATGCAACGGAAAAGCACAGGTGAGACATCAGGAAATGCGTTGAACATGGAGAATAGGGGAAGACAAAAGGATAGAGGAAAGGGTTTCGGGAACCGTGGGAATTCTAGGAAGGGAAGATCCAAATCCAGACTTGGAAAGATAGAGTGCTAGAATTGTAGGAAGAAAGGACATCTGAAGAAATACTGCAGAGCTCCAAAGAAACATAGAGATGGACAACAGGAGAGAAATCAGGAAGCAAATGTAACATGTGATGTGTTACAAGATGCTTTGATTCTTTCTATAGATAATATTTATGAGTCTTGGGTAGTAGATTCGGGGGCTTCAATTCATGCCACACCCCATAGGAAACATTTTCCATATTATGTTCAAGGTGATTTTGGACAGGTTCATTTGGGTGACGATGCACCATGAAAAATTGTTGGAATGGGAAAGGTAAAAATAAAGCAACGCGATGGAAACCAATGGTTGTTGAAAGAGGTAAGACATGTTCTAGATTTAAGGAAAAATTTAATTTCAACAGGGCAGTTAGCAAGTGAAGGTTGTATCTCCATATATGCAGATAAGACGTGGAAGTTCATCAAAGGATCATTGGTGATAGCGAAAGGAGAGAAGGTAGGTACATTGTATTTATGTACTTGTAATACAGACTCTTCTATCTCTTTAGCTTCTACAAAAGTGGATACAACACTGTGGCATCATAGGCTTGGACACATGAGTGAGAAGGGGATGCAGATACTTCACAAAATAAATTTGTTGCCAGATCTTAAACAAATTGATTTGGACTTCTATGAGAATTGTGTTTATGGAAAACAAAAGAGAGTTAGATTTCTCAGAGTCGGAAAAGAAAAGAAGAGCGAAAGGTTAGAGCTTGTGCATACAGATGTATGGGGACCAGCTCAGGTATCATCTCTTGGTGTCTCTCATTATTATATTACTTTTATTGATGATGCAATTAGAAAAACTTGGGTTTATTGCATTCGACAAAAATTTGATGTTTTTGATACTTTTAAGAAATGGAAAGCTTTGGTTGAGAATGAGACAGGAAAAAAGTTGAAGTGTCTCAGCTCAGATAATGGAGGTGAATATTGCGACAAGGAGTTTGATGATTATTGTTCATACCATGGGATTCATAGAGAGAAGATAGTTCCAAGAACACCACAAGAAAATGGTGTGTCAGAAAGGATGAACAGGATAATCATGGAGCGTGCAAGGAGTATGAGATTACATGCTGGTTTGCCCTTACAGTTTTGGGAATATGTTGTAGATAATATTGTTTACTTAATAAACAGAGGAACTTCAAGCTCTTTGGATGGTATAATTCCAGAGGAGGAATGGATAGGAAAAAAGGTAAACTATTCTTTTTTGAAAACTTTTGGTTGTGAAGCATTTGTCCATATTGATAAAGAAAATAGAACAAAGCTTGAGTCTAAATCCAAGAAGTGTACCTTTATTGGATACGGTGTTAATGATTTTGGTTATCGATTATGGGATTATGAAAATAAAAAAATCATTAGGAGTAGAGATTTCATATTCAATGAGAAGGTCATGTACAAATATCGGTCGCAGGGAAAGAAACGGGAAGAAGAAAAACAAAAATACACAGTGCTTGATGAGATCACTGGAAAAGAAATTACAAAGGAACCTGAAAATCAAAATGTACAACAACAGGAGCAACAAGTACCTCAAACACCTGCAAGTATTGTTAGAAGATCTACCAGGTTAAGTATACCCCTTGAACGATACTCTCCTTCATTGTATTATTTATTGTTGACTGATTCTAGTGAACTAGAATGTTATGAAGAGGTAATGCAAGTAGACACCAAAAAGAAGTGGGAGCAAGGCATGAAAGAGGAAATGGATTCCTTGGCAAATAACCAGACTTGGGACTTGGTTCAGTTGCCTGTGGGAAAAAGAGCATTATAGAATAAATGGGTTTACAAGTTGAAGGAAGAAGATGGAGGAGAAAAGTGGTACAAGGCTAGACTTGTTGTTGCAGGGAAAGAAACAGGGAAAAGAAAAACAACAATACACAGTGCTTGGTGAGATCACTGAAAAATAAATTCCAAAGGAACCATAAAATAATGTACAACAATAGCCCGCATGGGTGTAGATGGATTAACAAGTGCCGTGTAAATGGAAGGAAATTTGTAAAATGAAGTCTCATGTTCGATTCTCACTCGGATTTACTCATGTTCCATTCTTGCGGGCTGGGTGGTTGCACCTGGGGTTATAGTGGTAGCCAACGGGGATCGACCCTGTGTCATGCGAGTACGAGAACCATGAGTTGTCGATTCCCCCAGAAAAAAAAAATAAAAATGTACAACAATAGGAGCAGCGGGTACCTCAAACACCTGCAAGTGTTGCTATAAAATCTACCAGGTTAAGTATACCCCCTAAACGATACTCTCCTTCATTGTATTATTTATTGTTGACTGATTCTGGTGAACCAGAATGTTATGAAGAGGTAATGAAGGTAGACACCAAAAGGAAGTGGGAACAAGGCATGAAAGAGGAAATGGATTCCTTGGTAAATAACCTTACTTGGGACTTCGTTCAATTGCCTACAGGAAAAAGAGCATTGCAGAATAAATGGGTTTATAAGTTGAAGGAAGAAGATGGAGGAGAAAAGTGGTACAAGACTAGACTTGTTGTAAAGGGGTTTGCACAAAAGAAAGGTATAGATTTTGATGAAATATTTTCTCCTGTTGTTAAAATGACTTCAATTAAGACTATTTTAAGTCTTGTGGCAGTAGAAGATTTGCATCTTGAACAATTAGATGTAAAAACAGTTTTTCTCCATGGGGATTTGGAGGAAGATATTTATATGCAGCAACCACATGGGTATGACGTCAAAGGGAAGGAGAATTTGGTATGCAGGTTGAAGAAGAGCTTATATGGCCTAAAGCAAGCTCCAAGGCAGTGATATTTGAGGTTTGACAGGTTTATGACAGAACATGGCTATAGTAGATGTCATTCTGATCACTGTGTTTATTTTAAAAGGCTAGAAAATGGAAGCTATATTATCTTGCTATTGTACGTAGATGACATGCTTGTTGCAGGGTCTAATATGCAGGATATAAATATGCTCAAGAAGAAATTAGCTAATTCATTTGCGATGAAGGATTTGGGTGCTGCAAAGAAAATCCTTAGCATGAGAATAAAAAGAGACAGGAAAAATCAAAAAATGACATTGTCTCAGGGTGAGTACACATAGAAGGTGTTATAGAGGTTTAGAATGCAGAATGAAAAACCAGTTAGTACACCTTTGGCCAGCCATTTCAAATTAACTAAGGAAATGTGTCCCAAGACACAGGAGGAGATAGAATATATGTCTAGGGTCCCTTATTCATCAACAGTTGGTAGCTTGATGTATGTAATGGTTTGTACAAGACCAGATATTGCACATGTAGTGGGATTTGTGAGCAGGTATATGAACAATCCAGGTAAAGAACATTGGGAGGCAGTAAAGTGGATTTGCAGGTATTTGAGAGGTACTACTACTCATGCATTATGTTTTGGAGGTTCATACATGTTTCTACAGGGATATGTTGATTCAGATATGGTAGGTGATAAAGATAGCAGGAGGAGCACCATAGGGTATGTTTTTACTATAGGTGGAACAACAGTAAGTTGGATTTTGAAACTGCAAAAGGTTGTTGCACTTTCAACAACAGAGGCAGCGTATGTTGCTGCTACAGAGGCTAGTAAAGAGATGATTTGGTTACAAATGTTTATGGAGGAATTGGGAAAGAAGCAAGAGAATAGCAGGTTGTACTGTAACAGTGAGAGTGAAATTCATCTTGCAAAGAACTTAGCCTTCCATTTGAAGACTAAGCATATACAGTTGAGGTACCACTTCATATGATCCACCTTGGAAGATGGACATTTGAAGTTGGAAAAGATACAGTACACTAGCCAAAATCCTACAGATATGTTAACAAAGGGAGTAACCAGAGAGAAACTGAGTTCTTACTCAGTTTCAGTTGGTCTTCAAGAATGAAGATGAAGATGAGAAATTTATCAGGTCCAAGAAGGTTCAGAGTCCAGCATATACAACAACAGTGGAGTTGTTGAGATCAGTCTCCAAGTGGGAGATTGTTGGTTGTGGAGCCTGATTATCTTCCTGACTTAGAGGTCTTGTGTTTTTTAGTTGTGTTTATACCCCATGAATAATTTACACCCCAGAAGTATGTACACTCTTCCATGTGGGGGAGTGCAGAGGGGGTACCCCCTCTGCGAGGTTTGGGGGGGGCTATCCCACCGGCTGGGGGGTTCGGGGGAAAATCCTCTAAAGAAAAAATTGCCTTGCAAATGTATATTGTAATTTCATTGTAAATCTGGACCGTTCATTATAATGTCACAGATCTAACGGTAGAGATTATGTTAGGGTTCTTTTTCCTAGAAGGAAACCCTCTTTTATGATGGAAATATATTGCGGCTATGGTTGATAGGAGAATATTGTATTCTAAGATAGGAGACTGTGAGAGAAAGAAGAGGAAGTTACAACGGGTTTGTTGTAGGTTGTATCCCTTCATATGATGGATAATAATAAAGGAAGGACCTGGAAATTTCTCTGGTGGATGTATCCCACACTGGGTGAACCACGTAAATCTATGTCTCTATTTTATTGTGTATCTTCTATGTTTTGTTTCTGCATTTGTTTTATTTTATTGCTCCACGGTTCTACTTTTCTAACAATCGGTATATCCAAGAATCCAGTGATTCATTCTAAGACGAAGCACATTCCAATCAAGTATCACTTTCTATGGGAACGTGCTATAGAGAAGAACATCAAGCTAGAGTATGTTGGGACAAAATAACATATTACACATACCTTCACCAAACCGCTTGCAAGGGAAACTTTTGAGTATCTGCGACAATAGCTTGGAGTAGTTTATGTCCCACAATAATTCACACGACATCAAGCTTAACAAGACAGGGGGAGAGAAAAATAAGTCTTGAATAAGTTTAAGTAAAGAACCTTTTGAATTTTTTTCATATACATCAGAGAGTTACACAAGGAAGCACCATGAATATAAAGGCAAGTGGAGACAACATATGTCTGTAAGCAGGGGGAGCATCTCCAAGAGAAGGATTACTCTTTGGAGTTATGTGGTTATGAAATTGGAATCCCAAAAGATGGGTTTAAGAAGCCCCTAATTGGTTTTAATTCATTAATGAAAGGGTAAAGTGGTTGTAACAAGAAAGTTCAAGAAGCCCTAAAGTTAATGAAAGAGGTTACTTAGAAAATATGTATATACACCTCAAGAAGTCACTCATAAGTACATTCACACACACATTATATTGAATATCTTCTATGTGAGTAAGTGATTCATATCTGAAGTAACCACAGAGATATCAGGTTAATTTCAAACAGAAGATGAAGTAAAGAAGAGAAAAATTCCAAGGGAGGATGGAGTATTGTGATGATGTGTTCTAAGGTATGTTATTTAAAGGTCATTTTACCATTTTCACTGTAATTATTTTATAGAATGATTCATATAGAAAAAAATGGACAAGGTTGATAATACATGCCAAAGTACCTCTGTTAAAAATTTCATCTTTTGAGTCATTGTATTTTCAGAGATACACTCTGTGAAAAATAGGGTTTTTGGCTAGTCCTGAAACTAGTCTCAAGCAGGTGTTCCGGGTAAAAAAGTCATAACTTATTCATAGAGGATCCAAATTCCATGAGACAAAATGCATTGGATATGATACAGTATGTAGTAGTTTTTCTATGATTTTTAGATCCATATATCAAATATTCCATGCATGGAATGCTATAGAAGTTCACTCTCTAGAATAACACATAATTCAACAAGGTCTTCCATTTTTGCTATAACTCATTTTCTCGGATGTTCCAAGCAGTGAAACTTGGAGGAATTGTAGATAATATATTGAATAATATTGGGTAGAATTTTCATACCTTTATTCATTATAGGTACAGAGTTATGATTGTTGAAAGTTAAGGTTTGTGACTAATTCAAAAACTAGTCCTGTGAGACTAAGGTAAATTTTGATGAAGATGTTATTCTCATGTTTTTGAAGTTAAGAAAGGTCTGCAAGTCTCTTATCACATACACCAGGTCTATTACAAGGTTGCAGGTATGTTTATATGCATGTTTTGAGGGTTGCAGGTTGATTGTTTGGTACATTCTTTGATACATGTTTGAGACACATATCTTGTGATGGTATGTTGGTGATATTGGTACATGCATTGCAGAGACATGTGTTGGTAATGTTGGACATCTAGTTGAGAGGTGTCTTTGGCATATGATCTGTGTGAGTTTCGGTGACAATGACAAGTTGGACAAGTTGATGTGACAAGTTTACAATGACAGATTAGATACAATGATAGGTTGACAGGTTACAGGTTGATGTGATTGTGGTAGTGATAGTTGGTCTACACTTTTATTTCAAGTTTGCGGGATGAGGAAAGGAAAGGGGGTTGTAACCTCCTTCTGGTTGGTGCTGGAGAACACATGGAGTTGGAGCTTCCTTTATGTTGGATCCTGAGAATTAGGGGATTGAAGCCTCCTTCTGTTTGGAGCTAGAAAATTCACGGAGTTGTATCTTGCTTCAGGTTGGAGCCTGTAAATAGGGGATCATAGCCTCCTTCCAGTTACAGCTAGAGAATTGGAAATTTGGTGCTTCCAATGAATGTATTCTTTGATATATAAGAAAGAATTATGTGGTTTTCTCCCATTTGGGTTTCCATGTAAATTCGGGTGTATTGTGTACTTGATGTGATGTTGATTATGTTTATATGCTCATGATATATTGATGATACATCGATGATATAATATTAATAAAGTTAAAGATTATATATTGTGGTTAAAAGTGGTATAAAGTGCTCATACTCAATCATCCCTCCACTCTTAGTATTCCAAGAACCAATTCAAAAATAGTGAATACAAAAATGGATATATTAACAGATACATTTAGAGTAAACACTTGGAAGAAACACTTAGACCGTGCCAGTGCACTATTCAACCTCTACATTTGTTTGGACTATTATAAACATCATTGTGTCTAGAAATTTTGATGAAGGTAAATTGTTGTTCTTTGTTTCCTCCGTAGGTTTCCAGAAACAAAAGTCAAGTGTACAAATTGGAAAATGATGTCCTCAAAAGAAAGGAAATTGAAGAAAGGTAATCACAGTTTACTCAAACAATTTTGCTAAATGCTTGGTTGACATACAATACTATACAATCTCCTTTAGGAGGAACAAATTTTCCTTCATTAATATAAATCTCAAATATATATGGTCTGCCTTCAGATTGAAGCTTTGGTATTACAGTGGAAACTTTCAATAAAAAAATTTATACAGTTAGGATTGTAATTGGGAATTACCAAGTACTTTCTGGTAGCTTTCCTTGCTATATTTTCTAACACGTTTTCCAAGGAGAAATGGAAGGAACATTGTTGGCTAGTCTCTAATTCTTCTAAACTTTAAAGTAACTAATATCCTTGATTTTGTTTATTATGTATACAAGCAACGAGAGATTTTTTTCTTTAACAAACTTCTATACATAGCTTACAACAAACATATAGTAAGATCTGTAAACTTCTTTTAGCTATATTTTGTTGATTCATTTCACAAGGCTTTCTAATATACAAGTAATGTAATATGGAGAAACAATAATATTCAACAAATACCAATGGAACATTAAAATATTGAGAAGAAAAATACTAACAATAGTATCTTTATTAAAATAAATCAATTTTCACTTGTCTCTTCGAGGGGGAAACCTCCAGTAGAGAAAATCTCTATTACAATAAATCTCAAGACAAAGAATTGTCATTCCTCCTACTCTTATTTGTACTAATTCTATCTTCTAAAGAACATTCTATAGGAAGATATTTCTAGAAGTGGAAGCTTCTATTAGGTCTTCTTACATTGGCTTGTTCACATTTATTAAATAGGTCTTATTAACTAATGTCGGCCTTTATTACATGGAAAATATATTTTTCTACCTACATGAGGGGTTAGGGAGGTTAGGTCCCTAACATTCCCTCCCCCTTGAAAAATTGCCTTGTCTTCAAGGCTTGAGATGAGGAAATTGTTGTAGAATGGTGGCTGGCTCCCAGGTGGCATCTTTTGGACTTGTATCTTTCCACTATACTAACACTTCCTTGATGTTGTGTTGACGAAGATGACGCTCGCACTGGTCCAAGATTGCTTTGGGTTGCAACCAAATGGAACCATCTTCATCCAACTCAGGGAGAGTGGTTTGATTTTGGCACTTAGTTCTAATCACCTTCTTTAAGCATGAGACATGAAAAATAGGATGGAGCTTAGAGTTACTGCGAAGATCTAACTAGTAAGCCACGAGCCCCACTCACTTGAGAATTGTATAAGGACCATAAAATTTCAGAGCAAGTTTCTAACAGTGATAAGCTTTGAAGTCTTCTTATAAGGTTGCATACAAAGAAACACCTGGTCCCCTTCAACAAATTGACGTTCAAAACGACCTTGATCATCTTGCTTCTTCATGTGATTCTAAGCCATGACAAAATTTTCTTTCAGGGTACATATAATGGCCTCTTAAATTGTAACATTTTTCAACCTCCTAAATGTTTGAGACACCTAGCATGTATCAAAGATCCAAAGACAATTTTTTTTCCGTAGACTGCTTCTAAAGGAGTCATGCGAGTAGTTGTATGGTAATATGTGTTTTACCACCATTCATCTAGGGGTAACCACTAAGCCCACTAATTTGGTCTGTTGGATGCAAAACATTGAAAATATTTTTCCAAACATGTGTTGACAACTTCAATTTGGCCATCAATTCAGGGATGATAGGTGGTGTTGAGATGCAATTGAGTGCCCTAGAGCTTGAACAATTCTTGTCAAAAATTGTTGGTGAAAGTGGGATCCCTGTCAGAGACAATAGAATGAGGCATGTCATGAAGTTTGAGGATATTGTCCATGAAAATTTGAGCCATTATGGATGTGGTGAATGGGTGTTGAATAGCATAGAAATTAGCATATTTGGAAATATGATAAACTACCACCATGATGAATGACTTATTGCTCAATTTAGGTAAGCCAAATATGAAATCCATAGAAATATCTCTCCAAATAATAGGGGGAATCGGAAGCGATTGGAGTCTTCCTAGTTCTTTGATTGTTTCTCCCTTGTTGCATTGGTAGACATCTTATTCAAGAAGAAAGGTGTGGAAGTCATGTTTCATACCATCCTAGAAAAAATAATGTTTGACCCATTCATAGGTTTTGGTGAACCCTGAATTCCTAGCTGTGGGTGAAGAATGAATCTCAGAAAGCACTATGAATTTAAGTTGTGACCATTTTCTTAAATACAAATGACCTTTGTAGTGAAGCTCATCATTGTGCCAAGCTTACCCTGGAGAAGCTGGAGAATGGCTTCGGAATTGTTGGATCAAGTGAGAAATTTTGGGGTCTTGCATTCATTCTCGACGAATAATGTGGATCCAAAATGATACAATGAAGGAGAGGGAAAAGAGGGACCCTTCTTCTTCATACTTCCTAGAAAGAGATTCAGCAACCACATTGTATTTACCCTTCTTTTAAATGATCTCATAATCATATCCAAATAGATGGGTCACCCATTTGTGTTGCTCCAGGGATGAAATTCATTGTTCCAAAAAATACTTGAGGCTCTGGTGATAAGTTTTAATCTAGAAGTGTTGCTCCAAGAGATAAGGATTCCAGAGATCCATGGCATGTGAAATAGCCAACATTTTTTTTTCATGTATTGATTTTCCCAAATGTCTCTCCAAAATTTGTTTGCTAGTGAAGGCCAAAGACCTTCCATCTTGCATGAGTACTTCCCCAATTCCTTTCCCTTAAACATCACATTCCAAGAAAAAATTCTTGGTGAAGTTTGGAAGTTCCAGGACAGGATTTGTGCACATATCCTCTTTCAAGGTGTAGAATGATAGATCAACTATTGGAGTCCAAGTGAAATCATTCTTTTTAAGGAGAGCAGTGAGAGGTGATGCAATTTTTCCATAATTCTAAACAAACTTGTGATAATATCCCATTAAACCTAGAAAACCACACAATATATTAAGAGTTTTAGAGTGAGGCCAATCCTACATAGCTTAAATTTTCTTAGGATCCACCCTTACACCATCCTTGTTGACAATATGACCCAGGTACTCCACTTTTGAGGCTCCAAAGGCACATTTAGATTGTTTGAGGAAAATTTGGTGCTAAGAGAGTAGATGGAGAAATTTATCCACATGGGTGAGATGGGTTGTCCAAGTTTTACTATATATGAGAATATCACCAAAGAAAACTAGGAAAAAATGACGGAGAAAAGAACAGAAGACATGATTCATGATACTTTGGAAAGTGGAGGGGGGATTACATAGGCCAAATTGTTTGACCAAGAACTCATAGTGACCGACATGAGTTCTAAATGTAATCTTAGGAATGTCTTCTTCTTTCATACGTATCTGGTGGTGGCCAGAATGGAGATCAAGTTTAGTAAAGTATTGAGAATTGATCAATTCATCTGAGAGATCATCAATGACAGTAATGGAAAATGTTTCTTCGATGGTGAGTTTGTTGAGGGTGTAAAATTTTGGACACATGCACAAAGTGATTTATTTCTTGAGTACCATGACCATAGGAGAACAATAGGGGTTGGTACTAGGACGAATAACACTTGCATCAAAAAACTGTTAAACAATTTTCTCAATTTCATTATTCTGGGCAAAGTGATGATGATAAGGGAAAACTTTGGGAGGAAGACTGCCTAAGACAAGAGGAATGGAATGATCATGAACACCACAGGAAGGGGAGAGTCCCTAGGGACTGGAAAAAACAAATTGGTGTTTAGATATGATATATTGTAGGTCAAGATGCACGAAAGGTGTCTCAACTTCTTGAATGGACTTGAGTTGGAAAATAATGCCCAACTGACCTTTTTTGAGGAGATTTTCCATGCGATGGGAACTGATGATTTTAGGGGAGCTTGTTGTGATTCCTTGGAGTTGACACTATTGTTCCTCATGTTGGAATTGCATGGTTAATTTCTTAAAATCCATAAGAATGGTCCCAAAGTGTATAACCATTCAACACTGAGCACAATGTCACAACCGCCCATGTCGATAGAAACACATGATAATTCAGGTGGTACTAACCAATTTGTAGGCACACATTTTCACAATGCCCACCACATTTATGTTGATGTTTGGACAACATGAGGAAGACATTCTCCCAGATTAATAATTAATAATATAGTTATTAATTAATTAATTAATAATAACAATAATAATAATAATAAACACTTATTATAATTATTAGAGATGCATCCTTTCATGGATGGTCACCATATGTGCCTTTAGGTTCTATATATATTTGGCACATTCATAATTGTAATGAAAATCATAGAATATGTCATATATCTCATATACAATATTATCTCATATATCATCTCATATAAAATTCAACAATTTCATGGAACCGCCATTGAAAATCATTATTTGAAAATTGTTGATGGAATGGATATAGAAATTGATTCCCTAGGAAAGACGGCGGTGAATAAAATCATGGGTTTTTCCAATATCAACAAGGATGATGAATTTCCTCAACTTCTTGAATGGAATGGAGTTGGGAAATAATTCCCAAATGACCTTTTTTGAGGAGATTTTCCATGTGATGGGAACTGATGATTTTAGAGGAACTTGTTGTGTTTCCTTGGAACTGATACTATTGTTCCTCATGTTGGAATTGCATGGTTAATTTCTTAAAATCCATGAGAATGGGTCCCAAAGTGTGTAACCATTCAACACTGAGTACAATGTCACAACCGCCCATGTCGGTGAGATCGGAAGAGCGGTTCAGCAGGAATGCCGAGACCGATCTCG
>CBVK0102281278.1:0-15204 GCA_900067695.1 Picea abies | reverse complement strand
GCTTTCTAGTTGGATATCCACACACCAACTCTCACTTGTATTTGAGCTAGGTATTTATAAACCCACTCTCATATTATATTCAAGCTTCCTTTTGAGCTTTGCTCTCTCATGTGTTGGGAATCCATAAAACTACACACCTATTGTATTTGAGCATGTCTGGTCGTATTCAAGCTCTTTCAAATATATGGAGTTGGATCTACTAAGATTCACTTTAGCTACAGCTAATCTTATTGAAGCGAGTTTTCCTATCTCCTCCCTATTACAAGATGTTTCTTCCAACACCTCTTCAGATGGATAGTTCAGTACCACTTGTTGTTAGTCATGGAGACCCCTACCCAAAAAAAATCCCAACTGCTACCTAGAATCATATATCCCCCGCTTAAGAACCCGCCCCTTGGAGATGTCCTACCCCTTTGTTGGCCTCCCTAAGAGCAAACTCATAAAAAATTCCTAGACCCCTCGGAATCACTTTTTCTTCTGTGCCAAGTGATCCTAAGGTTGCAAGCATAGAGAGATCAACCAAAAGCATAAGTCTACTAAGTATAAACCCCCAAGTAAATGGACGGCCAAGGTTTGCCCCGCTAAGATCAAATCAATAGTCTAAAATCCATCACGAGGGATGGGTCTATTAGGGGATGAAAGAATCCAAAGTGTCCCAAACGACCTAGATTCACATCACTAAATCAGATCGAGGGCTCATAATTCATCATGGAGGAAGAGACCGTCAAGAGACAAAGGAAAAGAATGTCGCGAACGGCCAAGATTCACCCTACTAAGGTCAAATCAATGACCAATATTGTATCATGAGAGAGGGCCTAATTAGTGGTGGAAAATAATGGAAGCACCAAAAACAGCCCAGATCCACCCCGCTATATATGATCAATGGTCCACATCCTATCGTGAAGGGGAGGCTCATCAAGGAGTGAAAAGGTGTCGAATCCCACGAACAATCTAGATAAACCACATTAAATTAAATTAATAGTCCACATCTCTTGGTGGGGGGAGCCCAATCGAGGATCGATAGATTATGAAGTGTCGCAAACACCCAAGATTTGGCATGTTCTTTCAGATCTACAGTCGATAACTCATCGTAGGTGGCAGGTCCATCAATGTTGGAAAAGTGCTCAACTATTGTGAGGGGCGGGTCCATCAGCATGAGAAAAGTGTCCAACTCCAACGAACAATGGATCCGGTCTTCACTAGATAAGATCGACGATCTATATCACGTCACTAAAAGGGACACGGGTAGGGGTCAACAAAACAAAAAGTGTCGCAAACAATTGATCTGGACCCTACTTAATTGGATTAGTGGCCCAAATTACATTGCAATGAGCAAGTCCATCAAGGAAGGAAAAAAGTTTAAACTTCACAAATGGCCCAGATGTGCCCTGCCAAGGTCAAATCAACGGCCTATCACACTAAGTGGGGAATAAAACCATCGAGGATTGGAAAGGTTCCAACTACCACTAATGCCAAGGATTCACTATGCTCCATGAAATCAATAGTCCAGATCACATCACGGGGAGGAAATCTTATTGAAATCCCAAGGAACAAGAAACGCCATGAATGGCCCAGATTCCATTAGAATCTCATATCCACGATCGACATGCCTTTGCAGGGCACCCCCCCCATTAATATTAAAAGTGGCATCGTCGCTAATAAGAGAATACACACCTAAAGAGAATCATGGATATCCATATCAGCAAAGATTCCATTGGGCCCCAAACACCGAATCTCTATCACCAATCAAAAAACTGCCACGTACTACACCATGAAAACCAAAAACATCAACTTGAGTACTAAGTTGCCATTTATGGAACAATGTTAAATTAATCTCACACGTGATGGTGTTTGAACAATTAAAAGCCAAAAGGGCTCCCTCCCTCTATTTTGCATGCAAATCCTTATGCGAGAGGAGCCCTCGAAAAATTAGTGAACCCGAACCCACCTACCATCACTGACAAATGAAGTTCAGAACCCACCACCTTCTAAGCAAGATTGAGTGACTAGCATTTACCAAGTGAGCCTATTTTACAACCAAACCTCGCTTTTCTTTGAACAGCTCTGTTATCTTTCTATAATCCACCATGCCTGGAGCTTCCAAGGGGCCACTTCTAGGGAATCTTCCTCTCACTCAAGTGATCGTAGCTTAGATAGAAGTGACGTGTCTTCACTAAAGCCACCTCAATTCATAGATGAGATTGCCAGAGTAGCCACCCCAACACTTCATTCCTCCAACCCTCATCAACCTATTGGGACCGCCTATGGCTGCTTTGTGCAGGGAGTTTAGGGGACCCCCTACTAGACCTCTTAGTTAGTGCAACATGTAAATCATGAACCTTACCCATTCTCGGAGTTTGTTGACCTCTACACCCAACACTACAACCCCTCCACCCCATCTATCATGTTTACCAATGGCCAGATAGAGATTTTCCAAATTAACACTAAGTCCATTTCCACCATGCTAGGAAATTCCATGGGCACCATTGTTTTATCCCTGGAAGTGTTGAGGGTATGTCAGATGAACAGGAAAAGGCCATATTCAAAAAATTGTTGTACAACCAGAGTGATGCTCAAATTCCACTAACCCCTTTTAGAACCAAGAACTTTGCTAAGTGGGTCTAGGAATCCATTTCCTAGCTTGAGGTTCGAAACGTCAACTTTAAAAATTCCAATGCATCACCTTTGAAGTCTTGACAGATAATCCATTTCCTTCTTTACCTTAATCTTGATGAGGGATAATGACTCTATTCTAGATGAAAGAATGGTCGTCATACTTGCCCTATTCCATGGCCACTCACCCCCCTCATTTAGATACGTAGAGACCTTGGCCATCAACATCAAACATCAATTGGCAAACTTCAAAACTGATAGAATATTTCTCTACCCCTCACTTGGTATACCTGTTCATCTTCTACCAGAGCCATACTTTGCCTCACTTGGATTTACAACACTTCAAGTATGGCAAGCCCACTAGGAGCTTTGACTAGATACCATGGGTCAAGAAAGGTGAACCAAAGTCTTCCCTATTTCAATTCATCAATGAGTTCATATTCACTACCTTCACAGTCATCATAGGAAGAGAACCCAAATGAATGCCTCATGAAATCAGGCCCTACCTACAACTAGGTGATGGCCATGGGAAATGTGATTGATTTTTTGGTAAAGGATTTCACATCAATTAGAAATTAGAATGTATGGGATTGAGTCAACCCCCTACAGGCTCCCTAATCTCTTTATTCCTATAATCTTTGTATTAGAGTATTTAGATAGCTAATGGAGATTGATGAGATTCATTTCCTAAAGTCCAAGAAGAAAATCCATATGAACTATCCCGATTCCCATTGTCGTGGGAGTGTAACAAGCCAAATATACCAATATATTATACTTTTTACAAGCCCAAGGGTGTTGTGGTCTCCAAAGCTGAGAAGAAGTTCATCGTCTTCACTGAGGTAAGAAGAAAGGAGGTGCATGAAGACAACTTCAGAGAGCAAAAGATGGGGGCAAGTGGAGAATGAGTATATACCTCAATGTTAAAAAGATCCCTTATGGCCAAATACACAAGGAAAAGACATTATCTAAGTTGTATGATAATACCCCAAGGGTCGAAGAAGATGAAGGTGACGATGATGACGATGACGAAGAGGAACAAGCAAAAGCAATGGGAGAAACAATTCCCTTGTCATGGTATTTAGAAAGGGCAGAGCAAGGAGATGTAGTTCTAGCTGAAGAACCTAGTAAACTTGCCCAAGAAGAAGCCCTAAGATAAGAGAAAGCCATGTCCATACTAAAATCCATGGATTCAAGGGCATTGGAGGGTTGGGGAAAAAAGAGCAAGGCATGACTGGACCCCTTATCATAGAGGAAAGACCCAAGGGATTGGGGCTGAGAGAAGATCCCAATGCTCCATTGACTAAAATAGGGGGCCTGCAGTCTACCTTTACCCCCCAACAAATCAAACACCTAAGTATGAAAAGATGATGGAGGTTCTCACTCACGAAATCCCTCCCAAAAAACCCACTCCACTTACCTCTCCCCAACAGCAGCAGAGCACACAAGAAGAAAGCTAGCAGGCTCTGGCACAAACATGAGCAGGGGAGAAGAAAGTGGAAGGTGGGAACTTCAGCGAGCAAAGATGGGAGCCAGAGAAGCAGAGACAGAAAGGGCAAATGAGGAGAGAACGGATACAAAAGAAAAAGCAGCCAGGGAAGTTGCCGAGAAAGCAGAAGAAGAGAATAAAACAGTAAAAAATCTGCAGAAGAAGAGAAGAAAACGATAAAGGAAAAAGCTGCAAAAGAAGCTACCCGATACAAGAAAAGGAAGAGGAAGGATGAGCAAGAGAAAGAGGATGCTAAAAGGAGGAAAGCAAAAACAGAGCAATCGGGGGAAGAAACAGAATGTGAGGCTGAGATTTACCATGTCTGAATCTAATATGCCTCAGCAAATGGGAGGACCTCCCCCTTCTACCCCAGTTTCCCCTTCTCCTTCCAAATTCTCTCACATTCTTTCTCTAGCCATACCAGGAAGGGCACCCTGTACACCTAGTGCTAGCACCTCCCATACGACCAACCAGCAACCTTCATGGTTTGACATTATTCAGCCTTTGCAGTATTGTGACCCTCTTGAGATGGCAAGGGAGGAAAAAGAAAGGAGGAAGGCCAATAAAGATGCTTTAGATGCCTTAGGATCCTCTAACTCCATGGCCCAACCCAGATTTGTTCCAATTTTTAATGATAAAACGGACCAGTACACCATAACCACTCTAGAGCTCTTGGTCCAAAAGCCATATTCAGAAATGGGGCCCCAAGACTAGAGGGTTGCACAAGTCAAGTTTGAAATCACTGACTTGCCTCCTAAGTATAATATTCAAAATGGTGAAAGGCTCTAGCAATGTGGTGTACAACAAATATCTAAGGGTTGCTCATCCAAGTGAAGCTTTCAAGAGGAAATTTGGCGCCGCAACCACCCAAAATCACTTCTTGGCTACCAAAGTAAAGACCTTGGAGGTAGAGAAATAGCAGCTACAGGACAAATTGGTCTCCTTAGGGAGAGATTCTTAGGCAACCACTAACGCTAACTCCCTCCTGAAAGAGAAGGATTTCAGGATTAAGGCTTTGGAAATCAGTCAAGCAGCCCTGATATTCCCTTTGACTCACCAGATTATGTAAGAAAAAACATAAATAGACTGATGAAGTCAATTTCTTGAGAAATGAGAATGCTATCCTTAATACAAAAAATCAAACCATGTAGGAAAGGATTGCAGTCCTGGAAGTTGAGCAAAGCAAGGCAACTAATTTGTCACTGCAACTAAATGAGGCCAGTGAAAGGATTAGGTCCCTAGAATATGAGGTCACACAAGGGAAATTAAGCAAGGTCATCACCTCTAGTTCTTTGGCTTAGGGGACTATAGATGACAATGTAGCAAAACTCTAGCATAAGATTGAATAGGTCCTCAAACAAGTGGAGAAATGGAATACAAAGCAGCACAATAGCCTACTACAAGCCACCAGCACCCAAAGCTTGGCCGACAAAAGGAAAGAGGATCGAAAAAAGTAGGGGCAAAAGCTAGAAGAAGCCCAAAAGAAGTGGCATGAGGAGCAGAAACAGGCAACAGCGATGTCAGAGGAGAGAGATAGCTGGAAGACCCAATATGAGGAAGCCATGACTGAGTTTAAACTACAAGCCACCGAGAAATCTATCAAGACCACAGTTTGGAGTTATGTACTTGATGACATCCCCAAACTCAAAGATCACCTGAAGTACTACCTAGAGTTTGATGGTTTCTACAGGTAGGTAAGGAAGTATTTGGATGAAACCAGAAAGGAAATAGAGCTAGGGATTAGTGTGGCAAAAACAATCAACCAAATCCTCAACAAAATCTCAGCTCAAGAATTGGAATTATTAGGAGACCAGGATCGAACTTCTGTCTCTATGGATGTCGATACTTGCACCAACAAATTCAAGAGTTGGAGGATCACTAATAAGAAGGCATCTGCAACAAAGTAACCCATTAAAAACTTCATGACTGACATGGGCACTATGATAAATCATGGCCTCGCATGTCCATGGGACAATCAATTAAGGTTGCATTCTCCTGACAGGTACCAGGGGTTAGTGAAAGCAGCAGCAAGGGGACTATCAAATGTGACAAGTAAAGGGACTATTCCCTCACCCTAGTTTACAATCAGCTACATCCATCGATCGCCACCTTGACCCTCATGAGATGCCTTTTCTACTCTTTCGGCCCCATTGATTACACAGAAAAGACAAAGCTGGACAAATCATTCGGGATCTTGAGAGGTGGAAAAACAGCCAATGAGCAGGAGGGGTGTCAGCTAAACATTGTATATGAATTTGCCACCAAGGACCGCCCCAGGAAGTCCCTTCTCTAGCTCAAATGTTAACTGGACAGCAAGTACCTTCCCAGCTACCCACAACAGAAGCCTCATCTTAAGCGAGACCACCTCCCCAAGCTGAAAGAGGAAAGCAACCATAACAATAAACAATCCTTTTCAATTAGGCTTCTTAGGTGTGTCCGTAATTTTGTGTGACTTAAGGACAAGTGACAACCCTTAATTGAGGGTTAAGCCCTAAGGAAGAGAAAACAAATCACAATGGCATCAAGCCTAGCAAAGTCTATATAAGAATTCGTCAGCATTAGAACACGAGATCGGGATTTTGAATATTGCTAAGCTGATGAAATTTTGAGAGAATAAACCCTATCATTTTGTATTGTTTCATTGACCCCATGCTAGGAGGATCTGTCACATTGATTTTGTATTCTTTCCATTATTTTCTCCTCTTCTCTGTAAGCACCATTGTAAGCTTCAGACTTTGGAAGGAAGCAATAGAGGCCAAGGATTGAGATTGTATAGCCCACATTTGGTGCCTTCATTGCAATTCAAAGAACTGTTGATTTTATTCTATAATCGGGAATGGGATCGAGGCACATTGTCACCAGTGAAATAATAAAAATAATCAAGCAAGATGTGCATGATTTCTTCCATTTTGTATCTTATATTTGATGTTGAACAAATCAATGGATCTATGCTTGTCTTGCCCATTTGACTTTCAGTGTTAAATGAACTTGTTAAATGAAAAATAATGAGTTGCTTCTTCATATGATGCTTGTTCATTTTCCAGCACTATCTTATGAATATGGAATCATGATTAAGGAAACCTTTTGTATTGGGTTAATTAATTGAACTTGTTAAATGAGAAAGTAATGAGTTGCTTCTTCTTATGATGCTTGTTCATTTTCTAGCACTATCTTGTGAATATGGATCATGATTAAGGCACCCTTCTGTATTGGGTTAAGTAACTTTACTTTCAGCAATCTCTAAATATTTTCCCTTCACCATTTATAAAGCAAACATTAAATCACAATAGTTGTAAGGACTATTCTCATGCACCATTTATCTCTATAGTAAATCCAGTCGAAACTTCATTAGAAAAAGTTGTTCCAGTGTGCCAGACTAGCACAAATAACTTTATGATAGTTGAAGGTACCCCCTCTGGCCCGAGTACTGGCTCAAATGCATAAAGTGGTGCAGGAAGGTGCGCCTGCACATTATGCCCCAGCATTGATACCCTAGAGAGAGAGAGAGAGAGAGGAACAACCTGAAGGGCAACACCACTCTCCCAATAGATGCATAGTATGGCAGGGATATATCTTCCCACCCTCTTTCATTAGATGAGTAGGTCAGTCATAGGTGTTCCCAGCAAATGAGTTGATTGATGGCTACATTCATCATTCCTATATAGGATGTCCCTTCTCACCTCTTCAAATGGGCAGCTTAGTAGTACCACTCTCCCAGTAGATGAGCAGTATCACAGGGATATGTATTCCTGCCCTCTTTCATTGGATGAGCAGGTCAATGACGGTTTTTTCAAGCAGTTGAGCAGATTGGTGGCTACATCCTTCATTTCTATCCAGGTTGTTTCTTCAAGTACTCCATTAGATGAACAGTTCAATAGTACTACTGTCGCAGTAGGTGCAAAATATGGCAAGAATATGTTTTCCCACCCTCCTCCATTGGATAAGTAAGTCAGAGGCAGTTTTCTCCAATAGATGAGCAATTTGGTGGCTACATCCTTTCATCTTATTGGGTCCACTTTTGTATTGAGTTGGGTCATCACAAACCCACTCTCTCTTCTTCCAACTACAGCTGACTCTACTCTGACTTGGGTATGCCCACTCCATTTGTATCTCATAATCTTTCTCCATGACCCCTCATTCAGCTTGCGGGGGGTGTTGAGAGTATGGGTAATCTTCGCATAAGGCCATGTGTTGACCCATTACTTGGAGTGTTGAAGGCTTTAATAAGCCTACATATGGGTAAGTTACCCACTTTATCATTTTATGACTAGGTCACCCTAGTCACCTTGGAGCTAGCACCTCAACCCTAGAAAGATGTGTGTAAATACCAATGTTTTTAAACTCGGTCAAATCAAACTTGGACTCGACTAAGTTGGTCGAGTCGACTGTCAAGTACCATGACTCGGTCTTCAAGCCTAATCAAGGACCAATTTGGTACTGAACCAACAAGTTCGGTACCAAACCAGTGCAACTCAACTAAGTCCATGCCTACTTGGCCAAGTTGACACTGACTCATTGCCTACAAGTAGCAATGAACATTTGGAGGAAAAAACACAATTTAAAAAAAATACCTAAACCCTAGATTCTCTCACCCTTAACCCTAAAAGCACACTATATAGAGACCCCCTTCCTATATTTGCCTCACACCTCACTCATTCAGTGTTTGTGAGCATTTGGAGTTTTTGGAGTAACATTGAAGAGTTGTAACTTGTGATTTTGAGGACTCCAAGCCAAAGGATGGTCCTGTAACTCATGCCGAGGATCACAATTCCAACAGTAGTGATGAGTTTGATGATTGATCATGTTGATCAATGATATGTAGTAGGCCAGTAGCTTGTAGCATGTTGTTTTTTGGACTCTAGAGGTCATTTAGAGCCCTGTTGATTGTGTATTGTGTTTCAGATATGTATTGCACTCGATGGCATTTTGATATTCACACTTACATGGTATATATATGAGCAGACATTGCATATTTTGTCTCTAAAGCTTTGGAATCTTTAAAATATATTTTTTCATTAAAATTTTAATATTTTACATATTTTTTAGGAAATTGAATCATAAAAACAAACCAGTTCGATTTTGATCCAAGTCCAAGTTGAGTCTGAGTTGACCATCGATCAATTCTAACTCTGAGTCCGAGTTTTAAAACACTAGATGGAAATCAATTGATTTGGTTAGTTTGGTGTCCACCACGGACCAAACGCTAGACCAAAAGATACTGAGGAATTTGTTGTGCGTATCAGAGACAATCGTCTTTAGCGACCCAAAATAAACCAAAACATGCTCAAATAAAAGCTTAGCAATGGCTTCTATTGTGACACTCTTCTTGCAATGTGCCAAAATTGCCATCTTAGAGAATCAATCAACAACCACAAAAACACAATTGTTACCATGCTTGATTGAGGGAAAACCTGACATAAAATCCATGGAGATGGACTCCCAAGACTTACCTGGAGTGGGCAAAGGAGTCTACAATCCTTACTTATTCACTGTAGGTTTAGCAATGACACAAGTAGTGCACGATTTGATGTATTTGTTGACATTGAGCTTTGGCCAATAGAAGTACTTCTACAACACTGCCATTGTCTTCTCCACATCGAAATGCCCTACCACCCCATTGTAGTGTGCTTCCCAAATCATCTTCTCACGCTCCCCTGAAGGAACACAAAGATGGAACAGGTGGCATAGAAATCTATCTTGGAGGTGAAATTCTGAAACTTGTTTACCTATGACCAGTGGATGGTATGTAGCAATGAAATCAAGATAGATGTCATACAATTGGAGCCATTTTGAACTCTCATGTCTGTGAGAATTGAGGATTGTCGTCAATGCCACAACTGGAGGTGTATTGAAGCAATTTGCAACTTGATTTGTGCTTATCTTCTTGTACTCGATGTTTAGGTGAAATAGTTCAAGGTACAAGAACCACTTCAAATGGTGATCATTCTACAACTTGCCCTAAGCCTACATAAGCCGTAGAGGCATGTGGTCAGTGTGGATTACCATTTCCTTTCCCAAAATGTTTTCCATTGTTGACAAACCTAGACAATGGAGTAGAGCTCCTTATTGTAGGCGAGATATTTACAAACCATGTCTAAGAGTGTCTCAATATGATAGGCCACCAAATGTCCATGTCCATGTTGTGTGAGGATGGCATCAACAACATAATTTGAGGCACTTGTCTTGATTTTGAAAGGTTGTTGCATATGTGGAAGAATCGTGATTGGTCGTGCAGAGATAACACTTTAGCGCCTCAACGCTTTCTATTGTGCCTCAATCCAAACAAATTAGGCCTTGGCTCCACCCTTTGTCGCCTAGCTTAGGCGCTAAGCGATATGAGAGAACCTCAACACGAACTTGTGATAAAAATTGGCAAGGCCCAAGACACTACAAAGCTTTGTTAGTGTCTTTGAGGTCAGCCAGTGGTGGATGACTTGGATGTTGGATGGATCCACATGCACACCATGCTTATTCATGATGAAACATGGATATCGAATTCTTTGCATGCTGAGTGAGCACTTCTCTAGGTTGGGATATAGATTGTGTTGTCGCATGGTGCTCAACAATTATTGAATGTGCTTCAAATGTTGAAGATGAGGATGTCGTCTAGGCATATAACCACACAAGAATTGGTGAATGGTCGCAGAATATCATCCACCATTCTCATGAACATCGTTGGTACATTAACTATTGGAAAAGTGGTGAACATAGAAATAACTCTCGAACAAATTTAACCATCTCTCCAAAGCTTTTGCATCTATCTTGCCTTCAAATAGAGGGATGTCAAAATTAACTTGTAACTTGAAAGGTGTCATTCCTTTGAAATCACTGCTTGTCGAAGGTGCCTCCATCGTTATTAGGAGTCGTTAAAGGATTTGGGTGAAATGGTCAATCATCTCATTGTTTTGGCACTCAACATCTTGATAGGATCTCTTGCTCCGAAGTCTTTCGTTACTTCATCCACCATGATAAGCCACTTGGGTCAATGAGGGAAGTCTTCACTAGGATCAATCAGTTCACCCAACTCCGTATACCCTGACCTTGTCGGGAATATGCACGAAAAAACGATTGAGAGCATATTCCTTTAATACCATTGATCTGGATTGAATTGAGAATGAAATGAAAGAACATGCAATATTGCAAAGAGAACACAAATACAAGTATTGAAAGTGGAGTATTACTAAGAAAATCAACTTCTGTTAATGAATCAAATGGTGAAAAACATTGCAATATATAATACAAAATCGCTAGAATGATGTTAGCTTATCTCTGAGAAGAGATGTGATGGCTACACTCATTCACAAAAACGCATAACAAATGGTTGAAAATACATTTTATAATGATGCTAACAAAACTTAAGAAAAAACCAAAAATGCAAGAACCCTAACCCTAGCATTATTAGCACTGAGCGGGAATGTTGTGCTTGATGAATCTAAGTTGTCCAAAAAAAAGGGGAGCCTTGTCAAGATCATAACTTTTCACTCGATGCTCCATTTTGGGTCTTCTTTAGTTCATTAGAAAGAACATTAATAGACCAAGTTGGGTCCCTACTATTTAGGTGTAACTGCCCCCAAATATGCATGGAAAGGCCCAGAAAAATGCATCAAAAAATCATTACCCAAAAACTGCCAGTATCAAGATTGCTTTTGAGACAACGTTGGATGGCCAACTGGATCAAATGAAGTAAAAAAGTGTGATAAAGTACAACAATAAAACATGTTCACACATGGTCGCTAGAGTAAGTCTCATCAACTCCTCCCTACTTAGAAAAAATTGTCCTCATTTTTTGTTGTAATTGGGGGTATAACCCTTCTAATAGAGTTAAAAATAATCCTTGGGCATTGTGTAGCTAGGGTCATAGTAGGGACCCATGTTCCTATTAAAAATCTAGTGTTTGAACCAATAGCAGAAAACCATTGGATGGCCTCTGTAGAAACAAAACAAGGCGAAGAATGTTGAAAGTTGTGAAGGAGAAGCACTAATGTAGAAGGACCATGAACAAGAGGGATTACATAGGTAGTGTTGTACTTGGAAGGGTTGAACTCGTTCTTCTTCATAGTTGAGGCAAGTGGGACCAAGGAATTGAGTGAATCCTTGTCTGAAGTGGAATGAAGATATGGAGAATTGCGTGGTGTCGGGATTCCTCGTTGCTTAAGTGTAAAGTACCCATGAGTTGTTTGAAAAATTGTTAAGTGGAACACTGTGAAAACAACTCTGAAAGTCCCTGAGATGATGATGTGGAGACAAATTTTGAAGGATTCTCTCACACCATAGGCTCGCCATGTAGTGTAGTTGGAATAGTATGATGCATCTCAGTGGTGTGGAGAACCTGAAAATTGGTAGTGAAGTAGGTTCCTAGAAGATAGTAGGCATAGAATCATAGTGCAATTGAGGTTGACTTGGCTCAGGAGATTCTTCATGTGTGTTGGTGTCTATAAGAGGAGACTCATACAAGATAGAGTATTTTGCTGCATGATGGTGAGCATGGATAGGTGCAAGAGGTATGGACATCGCTGCAAGAGAAGAGGTAGAAAATGTCAAAGGGTGAAAACCTCTTGTTCATAGACTTGTGGTTGTTGGAGAACATGTTGTGAGGTCTGAAACAGAGCCATCATGAATTACATCATTTTTGTCTTAAGCTCGTGTTGTTGTAGTAACTTGTGCAAGGGTTTCCATGAAGCGCTAGTTTTGTCACTACACAATCTACAAGGGGTTGAGCAATGTTGGGAGCCTAGGATTCGACCAAGCCTCTGGAAGAATTATGAGGAGCCATTGTGTGTGTCCAAATGAAAATTTTACGTTCCTTTCAAGCCAAAAATAGTGATCCACAAGTTATAGTGTCAAAATGGGCATAAGCATGTGGGATAGTTCCATGAGTTTAATCAATGGATTAGACATAAAAACCAATCAAATGACCAAAAATATTGCAGAACGGGCCAAAAAGGACCAATGATTCCTCCAATCATGGATCAGAATCCGCAATTGTGATAAATTGCAAAAATATGGAAAAAAAATTAGCAAAGCCCAAGTGACAATGAGTTACCTCTATATTGATGCCCTAAAATCAAGAGAGGAGGGTGTCGATGAAACTACAAATCACTCGAACTGCTTGGACTTGAAACTGATCTGGATTGAATTAAGAACGGAACGATTAAACACAATAATACTAAGAGAATACAAGATACGATGTTGAAAGTAGAGTATTATAGTGAAAACCAAAATTTATTAATGAATCAAATACTGAAAAATGTTGCAATATATATAGCAATACATAGCAATTCGAATGGTGGTAGCTTATCTCTGAGAAGCCATGCAAGGACAACACTCATTCGTAAAAAAAACACATTAGAAGAGATTGAAACTACATTTTATCATAATGCCAAATACCCTAAGATCGAAAAACCCTAACCCTAGGAGTTGAGGTGGTGAAAGAAATGCAACCCTGAGGAGCCTAGTTGGTACATCAACTTCCCGAGGCCATAACTTTTGAAACACAAACTCTATTTTTGTGTGTTCTTTGGATTGTTACAAAGCTTATTCCAAGCCTTGTGTTTGAGAGTATGACCACGCAATCAAAATCACCATGGGAAGGGCCCAAAAATGCATCGTAAGTTCAGGATATGCAAAAATTTTGGAAATCTAGCAAGGTGCATGATTGTTTTTGAGAATGTGCCAAACGTAAATGGCCACCTAGAAGACCAATTCTTTTGGATACCACTATTAACAAAAGAATGTTGTGGTGTCCTCTTCACCCACATTTGTGAGTGGAAGAGGTGCTCACCTTTCTCAAGCTCTGAAAGACCCTCTCGCTGGACCTTTGCAATGGTGATAGTAACACTGGGTTTCGTGTCAATGATCTATCTTCCCCTATTCATGTGATATGGTGGTGTCAAGGTTGAATCAGAGTCTAAGGCTTTCATCTCAACCAATAAGCATTGTCTAGCATGACATTTGTCATTGTTGTGTAAAGGGATTTTGTGGGTGTCACATCACTTGCATGTGTCCTTCAACTTCCCATTCTTATTTGCATGTGGCTTTGACTAGTTGTCTTGAGGTTACTTATCCTTGATCAATGATTTGTTATGAGTGAGGGTTGCCTTTACCCTTCTTTTTTTGTGGCTGATTTCTAACCCCAAATTCTTTACTACCCTTCTAGTGAAGTTTTTGCTCAATCTTGATGACATAGCGTTAAGCAGCTCGAAATGAAGAGATGTCCAAAAACTCCATTTTTGTTTAGTTGTATATGTGTAGGCCGTTGCGGTAATTTAGAAACAAGTGTCACTCGGAGACCCTAATACCCAGCTTTATATGCAAGGTATCAACGGCATCGATGTAGTCCGGCACAGTGGGGTCTTTACTTTGGTGCAAGATTGTCAATCTTGTGTACAACTTCATAGTTTCCAATGGCAAATACTCCTTGAGAGCATCAACAAAATCCCTCCAAGTGGTTTATGTCATGTATCATAATCATCCTTGACACATTGCAGATAGTAAGTATCCCACCAATCTTTGACATTGGAAAGGGACTTTAGGAGTGCAAAGGTAATATTCAAGTGAATTGGTCATGCAACAACATTCATGAGAATGATGGATGATATTTTGTGACCATTCAACAATTATTTTCAAGTGTGCTTAGGGTTACACCCATTGGCTCCAATAGATGTAGCTCTTCCCATTGCACTAGCACAAGAAAAGCCTTCCCATGCTCAGAACAAGGCAAACAAAGAAAAAATTTGTGGATAGATCTTGTTGACCACCTATTTCAACTAGGAGTTCAACTCCATGTACCATGAAGATATGCACCTGATGGTGCTACCAAGTCAAAGACTTATTGGTTCTAAAAGGCAATTTTGGCCTTCAACACTTCTTTTTGTAATGGAATTTTCGCTCCCCTGCGTGGGATAATAATGTAATGGGCCTACATGGATCATAGTTAGGTCAGTTGCCTTAGGACTTCATTATTAGAGAACTTCCCTTTCATCGAATGTTTTTTTTCCTCAGGTTATTAATTTGGCCTAACCAGCCTTATTAATTTCCCTTGAGTTTTTCGCTCCTATAAATAATTCCTCCAAAGTGGTGAAAGGCATTCTAATGGTCTAGCCCTC
>CBVK0102281275.1:0-21529 GCA_900067695.1 Picea abies | reverse complement strand
TTCTGGTCTCTATCCCTAACAATAGCTTTTCGATTTCTAATTATTGCCCATTTTCCTTCTTTCCTGGCTTCTTTTACCTTTTGAACTTCCTTCCTTAATTCAGTTTGGTCTTCGGGAATGAGGTCTTCATTTATAAATATTCTTGACCCTTTTAAGCTCGGAGATTTACTAAGTATGTTATATTTATGGTCATTACAACTTACTTTGACACGGATCAACCTATCTTTGTGATCAATTATTTTTCCTAACCTCTTTGCTTCTATAAGGTAAGTTGTATCAATTTGTGATTTATTTTTTAATTCTTCTTTTACTATTGTTAGTGTATCCTCCTCCATACTTAGCCCCAAGGGTTAGTTTGAGTGATTATGAATTAGACGTAAACCTCTTATCTCTCCCCCAAAGTTGGGGAGGTCGTGAGATCAACTCTTTTGATCGCCTCGAGGTTAGGTTTTAGCATCAGGGCTTACGGTTTATCCTGTTTACCATCCATGGATCATGAGGAAGTACTCGAAGGATTTTCCCCGAGCATTTCCTCGGAAAGGCAGTAATGAGTCTTGATTTTTTATGTGCAATAATGGGTACCCTTTCTATGTAATAACCCAAAGAAAGGTAAGCAGGATTATGCATTCAATCCATTGAAGCTAACTGGGGAATGGAGAGGAGTCAACAATGCCCGAGAACAATTGATACCCATTATAACACATCATCAACATTAGATACCCACTACAAACTCCATATTTTTTAAGTTTATAGTTGTGGAGCGGTAAGAAAGGGAGCCTTGTTTCTAGAGAAAAGGTCTTTATTTCAAATAGTTTATCAAGAAATGATTTATGGTGTCGAAAATGAAAATGACGACATTTTTTGTCTCATTCCCATTTTTTGTCATTTTCTACATAAAGTGAAAGCCCCTGTCGTGTTTCTAGTAATGAGGTTCCAAGTATGAAAAATAAAATAAATTACGTGCACATTCATGTGTAAATTTTAAATTATTTGGAGGCGACAACGATTGTGTTCAAAGGTAAAAGGAGCTAGTAAAAATGTTAAACTAGGAGGAAGAAGCCCTAGATTACTTGTAGGACCCATAGGAAGGCAAAACAAATTTGGTCATGTCTAGCTTTTCACCACCAAATGACATGTCGATGCCATGAAGGACTATGTCTCTAGGTTCACGGTTGTTGGAAGATGAAATTGTTGCCATCATTGGTGAGATCACAAATGCTCTATCTATTTTGCATCTCGAGGAAGGTGTCCTTTCCATGGAGATTTCAGTAGATATAGACAACGTATCTCTCAAATCCCTTAACGAATAGCACAAGATCCTACAGAGAAATATTAATGGGTAGATCCAAGTGATCCATGGGCATTAAATGCTAGTACAAGTGACGTTAATGCACAAGGTCATTGTTATGATTCATTGAAGAAGATTTTCCTCTATAAAAGACTTACGTAAAATTTTGATGGGTCTAGTTATGGTTTGACAAGGTATCTGACTCTGGTTTCATGTGAGGAATGATGGATCTCCAGCACATGAGTGGTAACCCTATACATGACTCATAAAAAACTATCCCATAGGATCCTAGAGGAAGTATGAAACCCAAACGACGTCGATGTGTTAAAAAATGGCAGGAACCTATCAACCTTGCCTTAGGTGAGAAGACTGGACTAAATGAGGTTTTGGAGATGGTGAAACATGCCCTAGTTGGATGATTTCTAGGAAGAAGAATGAGTCCTGAAACTCTAAAATCTTGGACAAAAAACAATTTTGTGCCCTTAACCAGTTACTCCACCCAAGCCTTAATATTGGTGAGGGGATAGATAATATGGACCTTTCAGTCTATGGGTGAGGTGGAAGATATATTGTACAAAAGTTGGATATGGGGAGCTCAAACTCTTTTTGTGAAAAAATGGCATATTGACTTTGATGCAGGATAGCCCATGTGGACAACATCCTCGCTTGGGTAAGGATTCTAGGCCTTCCTTTAATCTTGTGGTTTGAACTTGTCTTTGAAGAAATCAAGAATGCTTTAGGCATATTCTATGAGGTGGAATTGCAATTCAAAGAATCAGGTTATCTGGGTATAGCTCACATTTTAGTTGGCTTAGATCCAAGCAAAGGGCTAGCAAAGTCCATGCAAATTTGGAGAGAATTAAACCTTTACCACTTAAATTTAGACTATGAAGGAATACCCTTTAGTTGTGGATGATGCCATAGTTGTGGTCATCTTGTATCGAAATGCACTCACTCGGTCTCTAGGAAAATATGGGTGCAGAAGGTGAATACATCTATGGGAGAGGGGAAATCCAAAGAATATAATCTAAACTCAAAATCTTTAGAGATATAGGAGGACAATGGAGCTACTAGTGGACTCTGAGAAGGTGCTAGGGTGGTTTCTATTTATCTTTTGGAACCAAGCCAACCCAATGATCCATCAATGGATGATCCCTTCATCAATGAGGATTTCCAATTTCATCTGGGTAAGTCTAAACAATCCTCCTTATCAAATAAAAGGAAATCATGTGAAAATATGGTTTTTAGGTTCTAGGGTGTAGTTTCTGATATCAAAGCATAGAACCTATAATCGACTTCCTTCCCTGATCCAGGAGGATCTCCACTTCCAATTAAGAAGTCTCAAAGAATTTTCTGCAACATTATGGACAAGGTGTATTACACCTTACACACCAAGGCTAAATCTCATTAAAGTTTTGGTAAAGGTGAAATGATTAATACTTTTGAGCATAATGTGCTCGTGTATTTTTCATTGAATTTGTAAAAAGGAAATTAAATTAAGTGTGAGAATCCACCTCACAATTAGTTTCATAGTTTTAAGGGGAAGTTGGGAGTCTCATGAGCTGGTTTGGGATTCTTCCCCATTTTATCACAAGTGGCTTCCTAGTCTCAAGGGGAAGTTAAGGGTCTCATAGGTTGGTTGAGATGCTTTCTCATTTTCTTCCTTGAATAGTTATTAGATCCTAAATTTGTGGATCTTGTCTCCTTGAATTATGGAGTTAAGGAAACTATATAAACTCCTTATGTAAGCTCTGGGTTTCATCCCTTTATGGATCCCCTTTAGGGAGCTTGGAGAGAGAGCTCAAGAGAGATTGGAAGAAAGGAATTTAGTCCTTTTGGTGTCTGAAGAAGTGTCACTTATGTGAGAGCCTTAAGTTCTCTTTGTATAAGAGGAGGTTGCTCAGGGTTTTCAACCCTTTATGGAGCATGTGCCACATTTTGTGAGAAAGTTTCAGCCCTTGATATAGGAAGGATAATAAATCGATTTGTATTCCAAGCGGATCCGGAGACATAGCCAGGATGTCTGGTGAACTTTTTTATCGCATGGGTGTCAAATTATATGTGTGAGTTTTGATTGCATTCTCGCTTGAATAAGTAGAGATTTAATTGCACATATGCACATAATTATGACAATTTTTCTCATGTTCATATGTAATGATTAGAAATTATTTTCTCATGTTCACATGCAATTAATCGTCAGTAAAATATCCTCATCGTAAATTTGTGTAGAGAAAGTTCTCATAGAAAATCTCGAATCATTCCCAACCTTTTAGGGATCAAAAACCCAAACCCTTCTCCTCCTATTACCATTCTTATGATAGATGAAGGTTGCGTGGATATGACTTCACGTTTTGTTTTCTTTTGAAAACTCAAATAAAATTACAGAAGACTCTGACACCCATAGATTCTTGTCTCAAAAGGATTAAGTGAAATATAACCTAAGGTTAAGGAGTAAGGAACCCTTGACTTCCAAGGAAAGGATTCGGGGGATTTGGGCTTTCTGGATGAACTTGGCCAAAAGGCTTGTTACCCCCCAGGCTAGGGGTAACTAAGGAGATCATGTCTTGAGGCCCACAGGTAGCAGACATGGAGTCCCAATAGTCAGGTTGACTAGAAAATCCCACAAGGCCCCTTCTATTTATGATCACGCCATCATTCATCACCAACAACAAAACAACATCCACCACATCGGCTTGGCCCAAAAGATAGTAGGTCTTGCTTCACGAGGTAACGAGTCTGGTATCGTGGTAAGTGTCATTTTAATACTTGGAGCATTTGAGCATGTTGCAAAGAATCATTTCTTGATAATGAAACGTTTGCTTGGAATTTATACCTTTTGCCTAGTTTCAACTTGGTGAGTGACATGGTTTCCTAGTAAGCAGGTTACCCTCGAGAAAAAGGTTGTTATTGGGTGGTTCTTTGAAGGGTCATCGTACCATTCCCATCCATACTTACCACCTTCCATCGTTCTACCTCTTTATTTTCTTATATTTTGGGTTTCCAGGTTCATTGAACCAAGAAGGGATTGTACCTAATTTCATGGGAAGAAGGGGTTGATGGCCCGAAGGTAGATTGAAGTTGCTATAAAAGAATAAGAAAAAAGAAAGTGAACATAGCAAATAAGGACCACCAAAATCCGGTCCAACTTGAGCTCTACTCATTTAGTGCTCACCCATGTCCCAAAGGTAATGGTAAAGCTTGGAAACCCTTAAAGGGGGACCCTCAAATTTGCAAATTATAAATGAAAGTACATATTGGAAAGATGGAAAAAGGCGACACACAAATATTGGGTAACTCAAGAGCAAGTGCACCCTCTACAAAGGCACCCATAAATGAGATAATACGAACCCTTGTATGGCAAGGACCCCACACCTAGAAGTCTTGCCTCGAAATCGACCTCACACTCACTACATGACTTAGATAGGTTCCTCTTGGAAAACATCCATTGACTTGGGGATTGGCTTACCCAATAGGGCACCATGACACCCCTCCCATACCTAAATTAGGAAAAAATTATAAGGTCTTTGAGCATTTGTTTAATTTTAAAAGGGGGTTTGATGCATATGTTTGGGTGGTTCTTATATTATATAAGGCTTACTTGGCATGATTCTTGTGACTTATGGATACTTGGAGGGTGCATCTATTTATCTTTGCAGGACCTTACCCAATGAACAAGTATTTGTGGGGAGATGACTTCATTAGGACCTCCGCAAGGGATTTGGAGCTCAATGATTCATGTTAGATCCCACATTTAGGGCACATGAGATGATGGACATTGCACCTTAAGGATGGAGGGTGTTTCCTTAAGAGACACCTTGGCAAGACTAGATGATGAGCTCCCAACAATTTTCACTTGGGCGTTGGCCTTTGGAGGCCTTGATGTCACTTTCTTAGCCCATGACATCACCCTTGGAGGGCTAGGGATTGATGGAGATGGTTCCAGGGATGGTTTAGTGGAGGAGGACACTTGGCATGGCATTTGGGCACATATGGGAATGATGTATGGCCTTTGGAGGTCTAACGTTCCACACTTCTAGCCTAGACGTCACACTTTGGAGCTGAACATCACCCTAAATGGTTTCATGTAAAAATTTAATTTTGTAAATTGGATAAACAATTTGAAGAGGTCGGCCCTCTTGTATTTTTTAAGTTGACAAATTAAGTGGACATATAGGTCAAGAATCTCCATATAAATAAGCATCTTGACATTTCATTGTCATATCACCTTTTCTCTCATGCAAGAGAGGATATGGTCTGAAATTTTTGTTATCTTTTGATGATTGGGATTTTTTACCTCATGTGCTAGCCTTTGGAGGACAAGTTTTGGATATCTCTTGTTGATTTTTGGTGGAATTTTCTGCAATTAGGGTTTTCTCTTGTCATACTTGTTCATATTGAAGATTATTTGTTTGATTGAAACCCTAAGAGAGGAGCATAAAGTGCTTTCTCCTCTCATAAGGGTAGTTTCATCCATTAATTTGTGAAGGAAATCCTACCTAGATTTAAGCTCCTAGAGCCCTAAAGTGCTAGCACTTTAGGAGTTTGATTCTAAACACCTGTTGTGACATTATTGAAGAATCTAAGAAAGGAAGAAAGAGTCCCTAGAGCCCAAAAGTGCTCACACTCTAGCAACCTCTTCTTGAAATCTAAGGCCCCTAAGGTGCTAGCACCTTAGATTTCAAGCCCTTTCTCTTAGACATTGCCATCATCATTCTCCAATTGCATATTTATTGTTGTTGCAAAAGACTCCATGGCCCAAAAGACACTCATTTACTTGCTCTCTTGTGAAGAAATTTGACCAAACAACACTCAAATCTTATTCTCTAAGGTTTTCTACAAATCTCTATAAGTCTAACTTAGGCTAATTTTCTAATTTTAGTGTTGTTGTTGCAAAACATTGCTACAACCATCTAATTTGTTGCATACACTAGCCTAACATTAACTTGATATACTCAAAAATTGGTTGGAACACTTGGATATTGATCTATTGGATATGTGCTAAATTTTCCTTGTTATTTCATGCAATTATGATCTCTCTAACTTGTTGTTGTTACAAAACTATAATTGTTGTTGTGTATTATTATATCATTGCAATTTTGTACCAGCTATAATTTATTTCCATTGTATATTGTCTCTCGAGGTTTACATTGCATATTGGTACTTGGAAATCATTATACACATGCTATAATCGTTCTTGTTCTAGGAAAGTACCCGAAACACCTTTTCTTCCTCAATTTCACAGACAAGGATTATTTTATTTTCCTTCCATCAGGGATTACTTTATACTTTTCAGAAGAAGTACACGAACTGAAACTTGCAAAAGAAGATTTGCCTTTGATGCCCATACTTGTAACCTTAGTTTCATCCTCGGAATCTGATCCAAGATCTTGAACTATGGTCGTGGTCTTCTAATTACCATTTCTAGGATAATCCCACTATGGCTTCAATTCTTGATGCAACTTCCAATAGTGCTTCTCATCATGTTCTTTCTTCTCGCAGTGAGAACATGTAGGCTTCTTCGCTTCATCCTTCCTCACTATAGTTGTCTTATTACTCTTCCCTTTTTCCTTTGACTGCTTCTTGAATTCGTGTGGATCCCTTGACACATCCTCAACATGTTTTCCTTTGTTGGCTTCAAAATGAGTAGCTTGTACTGATACTTCATCAATATTAGTAGGATTAAACATCAATATAGTATGGCGAAGATATGAGTGTATACCACCAATATACTTTAGAAGAGTTTCAGGAGTATGTAATGGAATTCCCTAAGGCAATGCCTTCCTCTTAAATTCTTGTGTATAATCTTGACCATTTTGGCCTTTTCCTTGTCTTAAATGCTGCCAAGCAATCATTGATGTTTGCATGTAAGCTAATGGATAAAATTGCTTTCTTAATGCAGTAGTGAATTCAATCCAATAGGAAATGATTCTACCATGTTGACTAAGATCATCTTGTGTCTGACTCTCCCACCATATCAAAGTTGTGTCATTCAAGTGAAGAGTAGCCAACTATATCTTTGAAGTGTCATGTATGGTTTTTTGTACCCTGTAATACACTTCAATCTGTTTGACTCAATTATCCAACTTCTCTGCATTGAACTCTCAATCATAAGTAGGCAAATCAAACTTTACCTCTAGGCTCTTTAACAAAGAAAAATCATGAGAATGAGAAGACTTCTTAGAACGTGTTTTCCTCTTATGAGAAGAATGTTCACTTTCATCGGGGATGAAGGAGACCCTGGAGGCTCTTCACCTTCTCCTTCTCCTTCAGATTTTACCATTATTTCAACTGGACCACCTTCATTTTGATAAGGAGTCGCTCTTTGTCTTTCTAGGTCTTCCCACAATTCCCCAACCATATTTGCCATCTCAAGAAACATCCTTCGCAATTCCTTATCAGCCTCAGAAATAACTTCTTCATGCTCCATTTCTTTCCTTCGAAATACATGTTCAATCTCGGGATTAGATTCTTCAAGTGTGATTTCACCTTGCTTGGATTTGGACCTCGTAATCATTCACTTGCAAATACACGTCAAAACCATCTCTGATACCACATGATTTAAAAACACCAAACGAGTTATGATACCAACTTGATCTGAAATATCAACAAAACTATGATACTAATTCAACTTGAAAATCCTTTGATGTTAATTAGTTCATAAATACACATAAACATTTGACCAGATTCAGGAAATTGAAGATCGAATTGACTATTTCAAAAATATCATGTGAATGCCTTACTTATCCATAAACTTCATTAACTCATAAATATAACTTGTGGAAATAATGAGTGCCAAAATAGACAGAAATAGATTGCTCTTAGTAATTCTCAAAATGCCAAAATTACAATAAATGGGATTACATTACCAAATTTGATGTCACTCTTCAATTTTGTTGCTCAATCCCAGAAATAGAGGTCATTACTAAATTCCTCACAAAATTTTGAGAAAAATGAGTATAAACTTGACTATGTTCTTAACCGGTGCTTAGACCCCTTTTGCACGCATAACGAGACTATGGGTCTCATACATGACAAATTGAACTAAGAAATTGCATACATAGAATTTTTACACAAAATAGACATCACCATCAGATTCCTCTTGAAATTCTGAGAAAAATGAGTATAAACACCCTATACATTTCTCAAAGAACTCAATGGCAGGCAAAACAAGACAAACCCAAAAGAGGGATACCTCTTGCACGCAAAACAAGGAAAAACCAAACTTGGCACAAACTTCAATGTCTTGGAATGCAAATTCATGTTCTCGACATCGATTTATGTGCCCATTAAATAGGCCTAGATCGGCCTAACAAACCCCCTTTACTCATGGGCTTCATAGTTACAACTTAAATTAATATTTGTTTGTTTGTTATCACAAAAGGCACATGTTGTGTAGTTTTAAGAGGATATAGTTAAGACTAAGGAATATTCTTTGGATTCCATGGGAGGTCAAGGGTTCTATTCCATTCGACCCCCAACAATTTTGATTCTCCCTTAACCATTATTGGCAAATCGGAGAGTGTCATGTGGCACTCTCTAATTGGTCCATGTGTCATGTTGCCATTAGTACACCTGTCTACTTGTGTCAACACCCCGCCATGTCACTTTCTACCTATACTTATGCGGATTTGCCACGTCACTATACGAATGCCACATCATCTATACGAATGACACGTGGCACTTTTTAATTGGTCCACATGGGTGCCTAAAAATGTCAAAAATGAGTGACACATGGCAGCCTCTCATGTTGCCACGCCATCCCACTGATATTAACATGACGTCATATGTAAGTTGTACGGACATGCCACGTGTCAACCCTGCTTTGACTTTTGACATGTTTGACAATAACTTTGACTAGCCATAACTTCTTCATACGAACCCCCTTTGAGACGATTTTTGTGTCGTTGGAAAGCTATCACTGAGCTCTACACAATGAAGTCATTTTCAAAAGTATTTGAGAAAATCAATTTTTGAGCATTTTGGATCCTAAGGGTTCATTTTGAGCATTTTGGATCCTCCTAGATCACCCATTGACCTTTATTACACCAATTCTAAGGTGAGCTCCTTCTTTAGCCTCGCGATCAACATCAAAGTTGAGCTCCCATTTTATATGAAAGAGTGAATAAGCCTTACATTTCTTGAGAAGGGTGTTGATCCTTGATAGCACTGCCATGAAGAATTTTCCTCTCATTATCTTTTGGGTGACTAAAGCTCGGATAACTAGAATGGAGTCCCCGCAAATGATAATCTTCCTTACGCCATTTCAAAGGGATAAATTGATACCTTTGAGGAGGGTGTAAGTTTCAACCTCATTGTTTGTCCCAATGCCTAAACGCCAAGCAAATCTCATTATTGCTTGTCCTTCGTGATTTATGTATTCTACCAAGCAATTTCTTATAATTACACGGATTTGGGAACTTGTGTTGGGGCTTTGGCATAAGCACAAATCCCACGATAACAAGGCCATCACAAGGGAAGGAAATCCCTACTATCTTTGGCTAAAAAACAAGCTTCCTCATAAGTAAAAAGCGGTAGACCTATTTCCTTGATAGGGGCCCTTAGAGAAAATGCCCCCAAAGAGGGCTCCAAATGATTCTCATGACCCTAAATTGCAAAGGGTTGGCCAACCCTTTGAAAAAAATAGGCCCTAAAGAGATTGGTAGAGGAAATTAATCCTTTTGTCATTGTTCAACAAGAGATTATGACCGACAGGGAGAAAACCATTCAAGAACTCTTCAAATTTTTAGGTAGATGGGTTTTTTCTTTTATTGATGATATTAGAGGTTGTGGGGGGAATATAACTAGGTGTAAGAAATGCTCTTTTAACCTTACTAATTCTCGGGATTTCACAACAAATCTAGGGACTACCTTATTCTCTTTGGATCCTGGGAAAGAGAATACTTTGGTGAATGTTTATGGGCTATATGTTGACAAGATAGAGTATTGGGACAATTTCTTTCACATGAACTAGCAACAAATTGGGTTAGTAGTGGTTGGAGGGGACATAAAGTTTACTTTAGGAGCATAAGAGGTATGGGAATCAATTGCACAAGTGGATTGTCTTGCCAATTATTTTATCAAAAAGTTGGAAGAAGTGGGCCTACTAGTTGTTGAGACTACAAAATTATCTCTAACCTAAAGAAGCAAGAGATTTGAAGAGGCTCACATTGCCAAGAGACTTGATCGATTCCTAATTTTCAAATCTATCCTTGATGAAGAAAATCATTTTAAGACAATGGGTTTCTTCAGGAGGGGATTCTTATCACAGCCCAATCATCTTAGAAATAACTCATGTCCAAGAGAAACCTGATAGTCCTCTTAAAATGAACCTGAATGGATAAAAGATGAGATTTTTATAAACAAGGTTCAACAAATATGGGAACCTTATAATGGAAACTTAAGAGAGTGTACTTCTATATAGTTCCGCCAAAACCTAAATAAATCAAATAAGGCAAGTATGCAAAGGGCCAAAGAAAAGAAACAAGGGGATGACAAAACCCTTAAGGAAATGGAGGAATATTTAGAAGCTCTCTACAACAATGGATGTTTTAGTTTTTTAATAGGAGGATAGAAATCAGAGGTCAAATTATTAGAGGACAAAAAGAGGAAAATATTTTTGGAAAAAGAGAAAGGATGGCAATTTAAAAGTAGAGCTTTATGGTTTTAGGTACGAGGCAAAAATACAAAGTTTTTTCGTAGGTTTTCCATCCATAGAAGAAATATTGATTTAGTTTGGAGAATTGAAAAGGAATATGGATCTTGGGCACGAAAATTCAAGGAAATAGTTGCAGACTATAAAATACTTCTCAATCCTCTTCAAAGAAGACTCTCATGCAACTATAGCAGATGTAATTGAACTATCAAACTCTTTTCCAAGCTTCATAAATCCTGAAGACAATTAGGGTTCGATGGATGAAGAGGGGAATGAAGAGTTGATTAGTACTCTCCAAAGTTTCTTGAAGGGCAAAAGTCCAAGGCTAGATGGCCTCCCAATGTAATTCTTTTTAGGATGCTTTGATTTTATAGAAGATTATTTAAGGAGGGTAGTAGAGGCTGCTAGAACAAATGGAATGATGTTAGGAGCCTTCAACGCAACCTTTCTTGCTTTGATTCCTAGGGATGACGATCTATCATCCTTTGGGAATTCCAAACCAATCTCTTTATGCAAATGTATATACAAAATCATCTCAAACGTAATTGCATGGAGATTAAAAAAAATCATGCCTAGGCAAGTATTTGAAGAACGGTTTTGATTTCTAGAGGAAGGTAAATTCATTAGGTTTTAGGGATTTCTTAAGAAGGTCTACATTCAATTCAAATCAAGAATCAAAGGTCAATGGTGATCAAAGTTGACCTCTCCAAAGCTTATGATAGGGTAAGCTAGTTATATCTCAATCTGATTCCCATTCATTACTTGTCTTTTGTGTATTTCAGTTGCCTCTCCTTCTTGTGTTGGATATTTCTATAGTAAATGAACTTTGTTCATTTCAACTACAGAAAAAAACACCTTTTGATCCTCACTACCATGATCTTGGTTATTATCTATTACACACAATTACACAATGAAATGGGCATAAATTCCTCAAAACACGTTGGCTTCTCCTTCTTAAGAGTCAAGGCCAAGAAAGTAGAATTTAACTTTCCAAGAACCTTACCATTTATTATAATTTCCTCCACCACCTTCAAAAGGTTGTCCCCCAGTAGCTCAAAAGAACCTAAACAGAATTCCACTGGCCAAATATCTAGTCCCATATTTTTTTCCTTCTAGAAAGGGCATACAAAGGTGATGATCTCATCCTTTGATATCTCTTCCACCAACGTTTGACTGTCTTCCTCATTGAAAAATCGAGGGAAGTATGTAGTTAAGTTGAATATCTCATCAATGTTTGCTCGAGTTAACTAAGAGATCAAATACCATAACCCCCTCAACATTACTACATACACATTTCATTAGTTAAGTTAACATTACACATTTCCTAAATGGTATTTGATCTCTTCCTTTGATTGGAAAAATGGTGGAAGAACTTAATATTTTCATCACTTTTCTTTATCCATATAGCCCTGCTTTTCAAATGAATCTCCTCATCCCTTCATGGTAGAATTTTATTCTTCTTCATTTCCAACTATTTTAATAATATTTTTTCTTCCTCATTAAACAAACCTAACTCATGCCCTGCATATAAATCTAAGATGGTTTTTTTGGCCTCTTTTATATCTCTATCCATTTTGGCCCTTTATTTCTAAGATCTGGGTTATAACCACACCTTTCAATTTCTTTAATGCTCTCACAAACTTAAAACAAGTTATTTCCCAAGAGTTTGGATCAAAATCTCTCCATTCCCTTTTCACCGGATCTTGAAAATAATCGTTTTTTTTTTCTTCAGAAAAGAGGTTGAAATATTGTATTATATAAGAGTTGTTGCACTTTGGAAAAACACCATTCTGAGAGTTACAAAATTGGTCTCATAACTGATTGGGCCCTTTGCTATTCATTTTATTCAAAAAAACTATAATATTCCTTGTACAAACTAGCGACTCTGTAGCTAAAAACTTTTACATATTGTACAAGCAAAAAAATACAATAAACTTGCATATTTAAACCACTAATTGATTGTCAGGAGTTGTTAGATTTTCCTCATGGTTGTGCTCGTCATCCTCGATCTCCATAGAGGTGATTTCTTGGTTTCCTTGACTCCCTTCCTAAGTTGTTGCTTATTCTTCTGAAATAAACTAAGTGTTTGATCCTGAGTTTGAGTCTGGTTGTAATCTTGGGCCTTGGAATTGATAATTTTTTTGTTTCGGGGCATCTACTCATTGTGCCAGAATCCTTATTGATTTCTCTAATTCGTTGTCCCGTCTTCTTTCCTCCATCTTTTCTTGCTCTAGCAACTAAATTTTCTAAAGCAGGGACACATTTATTTGCTCTTAGCTGGTTATTGATTCTGACAGTTGGGAAAAACTTAGTCAGTTGCCTTCTGCCATTTCTTCGTGTCTGTGAAGAATGTATTTGATGCGCTCATTGAAGGATCCATTTTTGTTTAGACACTCCCCACGGGGATGATACTATACAGACTTCTCTTGATCCATAGTTTAACCTTGAACCACCTGCACTTGACTCGTAAACTTCCAACTTGGATAATGTAAATTCCATATCACCACCTATAATCATGAACTCCCCTTTAGTGTAATCCAAGGAGAAGAAAGAATCTTGGAACGGTTGTCGAGAATCATATGGTTCATAACAATTTATAATTGAAATATTCAAATCCAGATCTTTCAAAAAGAGTCTGGTCCAAAGACCTAAATCAAACAAGGAGGAGTCCGACAATGAAAAAGAGTTCCTTAAAACAATCAATAAACCACCAAAACTCCCACTTGTAGCCAGAGACAAGAACTCCCACTTCCTCGATAATTTTTTAAAAAGAATCCTAGCTCCTTCCCCCATATTCTCCTGTAATAATATAACATCTGGTTTATGGACCTCAACTAATCTTCCTAAGTCCGGTGTTTTTTTTGGACTTCCAAGACCTCTAATATTTAAATATACCATGATCATTTTATACAAATACTAGGATTACTCCTTGTTCTAAGAACCCCATTTAAGGTTTTGGGTTTGCCCTGACTAATTTATCTTTTGGATTTTTTCTAGGAATGGAATAATAAAGAATTTCTCCCTATAAAAGATGAAGTGGCACCCGAGACATAATCCATGCCTATACCTAGGCCCCTTGGCTTTCCCTTAGCATTTTGGATCCTCATATATAGAGAATACCTACAAGATGATGTAGTTTCTTAGAGATCCTCCAAAGAACAAAACCTTGACTAGAAGCCTTGGAGATGGGGGATAACTCTTCCCATAACCTATTGAATTAGGACTGAGACCTACCTCACTCAACTTGATTGCAACTACATTATTATTTCAGATTTGAGACTTTTGTGAGAATTTTCATTGTGTAGAGAGATTTATGGAAATGTCGCATCCATTTTAATACTTTAACATTTTTGACCGACCATTGTGGTCCATCATCAAGAACGAATTGGTGAAAAGAAAACCTGGGTGAAAGGCCTTTTATTAAAAAAAAAGAGAGACAAAAACGAAAGGAGGGTCAGCCAATAATAACTAAATTAATAAAACGATTATAGTTATCACTAAAGTTATAAAAATATTTAATTATAATTCTAATTATATAAGGACTGTAGTTAGATGACTATAATTTAAATGAAACAATTTTTATTTTTTTTTCCGCAGAAAAAAGCGTAATTTTATTCATCCGGAGAGACAAAATTACATTTTGTAGGTGCTAGTTTAGCACATTCAAGAGCATAAATGAAGTTTGATGGTTTGCGCTAGTGAAAGTGATGATCCGCTGATAGTTTTGCGGACCATAATCTGGTGTGCCAATGAATTAAATTCATACCCAGAGTCTAGACATATGCTACTAATGTGTGCAGATTTAGAGCTGCAAATTACATCGAAAAATAATATACATCCCAGGAGGTGTTAAAAAAACTAAAGTTGATATCATGTACCAAAAAATACAAAGTAATCTTGTGGATTAGTGTGTTTTAGATTGAGTCGGAACTTCAATGAAGAGTCTGTGGGAAAAAGCTCGAACTATATCTCCATTTGTTTTTGTGAAGTGCCATTGTCCAAAAGTGAGGTTGAGCCCTTCCTTGGATAGAGTATCTGCTATGGAATTCTTGTTCTTGTAAACATGTTGGATAAAGAAATGGTCAAAAGTATCCAACAAATTGTGAATCTCCCTTAGAATATTTTGCAGTAAAATATTGTGGCAATGTTATGTTTTCTGTACCCATTTTATTACATTCATTGAATCACCAAAGAGTTGTATGGATTTTAGATCATATTCTTTTGTTGATTTGAGTAGAAGTAGGAGAGTCATTAGTTTTGCATAGTTGTTGGTGCCTTTCCCCAGTCCCATTTTTATTTTGAAAGAGTGCGATTCTGTGAGATGTAGTGGAGAACCACAGATCCATCAAAGAAGGCCCAAGCTATGGAATGATCTATTGACGCAGACAGAGAGATTCAGATACTGGGAGCATTCTTTTCCTGGGGGAATTGTTCTAGAATGGAGAGGCTTTGGGATGCAACTAGTTCGATTATCGTGGCTTTTTCCTAAAATATTGCTTTGTTTCTGGCCAACCAGACTCCCCAGTTGATTAGGAGAGGCATGGATTTTAGTGTCTAATGAGAGGCATCAAGTAGCCATGATTTCCATGTAGATTCCAACGTTTATCCATTCCATTCACATTGTTGTCTCAACATTAGTGTGGCGTCCCTCCAGACTTTTTTAGTAAACAGACAGGTAATGAGGATGTGATTTATTGTTTTAGAATCCTCTTTGCATAATGAGTATCTTTGCATAATGAGTACCAGCCTGGCCCTTCGAGTTGGAGTTTTATCATTTTGTCCCAGGTTGGTACTTTTTTAAATAGTGTTGTCCACCATAAAAGTTTGGATTTCAGTGGAGCTTTGAGTTTCCAAAGTCCTCTCCACCACCAACTCGGTTCCCCCTGAAGGAGGTTGACACGGAGGGTTGTGTATCCCAATTTCAGTGTGTAGACTCCATGTGGGGCTTTTTTCCATACTAGCTCATCCATATCTAGGAGTCTGATGTGGTCCTTCTGAAGTGTGAATATATAGTTATCCCACTGAATTTTTAAGTCACCTTCCAGCCTGAGAGTCTCAGCACTGTGTCAACATTGATTCCATATGTTTGTGGATCCTGGGTCAGCGATTTGGTTTAGTTTGTATAAACCCTGTGTTTGTAGTTGGTCTTGTAAATCTTGAGTTAGGGTGTGGCAATTCCCACTTCATGGCCAGGGATCGGATCCGATGCAAAGTTTGTCACCCCTTCCAATTTTTCAGGCCAGGTTGTCCCCAATAACATGGAATGACTTGATAACGACCTTCCAAATGATGGAGCAGCTAGGAGTATTTTTGTTTGCCTGATGTATCCATTCCCCCATCGATCCTAGATTTATGTATTTGTGGATGACCACTTGAGTCCATAAACTGTCTGATGTGAGAAGTCTCCAACAAGCTTTAGCTGCTAATGCTTTAGAGAAAGTAAAAATATTTTTTAGCCCCCAACCCCCCAAAGATTTTTGTTGGGCCAATAGGTCCCATTTTTCCCATGGAGGAGTATAGTGGTCCTTTGTTCCTGACCAGATAAACCTGAAGTAGAGTCTGCAAATTTTTCTAGTACACCCTTGGGAATCCAGGAGAGAGACATCCAGTAGACCGGGATAGCTTCCAATATTACTTTTGTTAGGGTCAGCCTTTCAACCCTTGAGATCCAACGGAAGCTCCAAAGAGATAATCATTTCTCTAGTTTTGCCAATAACCAACTCCAGTCCCTTTTGATATAATTGTTTGCTTTGAGTTGGAAGCCAAAATATTTTATCCCTTACTGAAGTTCCTGAATTGGGAAGGGGAAGAGTGTTTTATAGAGTGTCGCAGTGGCTTCATCAATTCCAATTAATGATAAGGTGATTTTTTTAGAATTGATGATCATTCTTGTTGCATCCCGAAAGAGCTTGAGAAGTGCTTCCAGGGTCTCAGCATCTCTTGGTCTGCCACTGCTGAAGATTATAACGTCATCCATGAAAAGTAGATGGGTGATTCTGAGATTTGGAGAGGTTATATGCTCTGGAAATATTCTGTGTTCTTGGCCGAGATAAAGGCCCTACTTAATCCTTGTGCAACTAGGAGAAAGAGCAGAGGGGAGAGGGGACATCCCTGTCTTAGGCCTCTTACTGAAGAGAATAAAGGTTAGGCTACTCCGTTAATCAAGACCGCAAAAGTTATCGAGGAGATACAAGCCATTATCCATCTGATGAAGGGTACCTCAAAACCTAGGAGTGTGAGTAGTGGTCTTATAAAGGACCAACTAACTTGATCAAAGGCCTTTGAAAGATCAATTTTTAATACTACTCCTTTAGACTGAAGAGATCTTAGACTGTGTAGGCCTTCCTGTGCCACTCCAATTGCTTCATGTATTTGTCGACCGTTTAGAAACCCAAATTGTTCCATTGATATCACCTCTGAGAGAATGGGATTGAGGCGTCTGGAGATGATTTTTGCCACAATTTTGTAAATACAATTGCATAATGCGATTGGTCAAAAATCCTCGAAGGAGAGGGGTTTATCCTTTTTGGGGATTAAGGCCAGGAAAGTTGTGTTAAACAATAGATGCATCGTTCCATTTCTTCTAGTTTCTTCCACCACCTGGAGGAGGTCATGTCCAATCAAATCATAGAAGCCTAGATAGAATTCTATCGGCCATCCAGCTGGTCCTGGGATCATGTCCTTTTAGAAACTGAAGAGATTTTCCTTTAATTTAGCTTCACTGACTTCCACGTAGAGGTCTCTATTGTTTTTCTCGTTTATAAAGCTAGGGTTAAAAAGAGCCAGTCGGACTATGTCAACAATGTTTATCCTCTGATCCACTTTGTACAAGTTTTTGAAGTGGTTTTTGCCCATCTCCGCCAGACGTGAGAAGGTTGAAACAATTCTTCCTTTCTGGTCCTTCATATCCTAGATGGTGTTTGAAGCTTTACGAGACTTTGCAAAGGCATGGAATAATTTTGTATTTTCATCCCCTTGATCTAGCCATAACGCCCTACTTTTTAGTCTCCAAGTTGCTTCATGATCCGCTACGAGTTGTTTACGCCGTGATTCCAGGGATTTTAAGGTTTCCTTGGATGAATCATAGAGGAAATCCCCGTCTGTCTCCTGAAATATGGCTTCGATTTATTCTTCTGAGATTTGTAATTCCCTTTCCTCCCTCTGTGTTTTTTCCTTTGCCCAGGGAATAGTTAGTGACTTGATTTTTTTAAGGTTGTTCGCAAAGTGTACACCCACAGGAGTGCCAGGCCTAGGATCAAACAACCTCCAGTTTGTCTGTACCAAATCCCGGAAACTCTCATCCGAGAGCCAAGTGGCATTAAATTTAAAAGGTGAAGGGGGTTTGTGTGTTCCACCCTCCAAGCTTAGTCAGACTGGGGAATGGTCTTATATGCCTCCCGCCCCAATCCATTTCCTTACTTGGAATGTTTCCTCCATTAATGCTTCAGCCACGAGAAAACGATCAATTCGCTTTGCCACCCTTGCTTTCCCTGTGCGCATGTTCCTCCAATTTGGATTTAGTTTTCTGCCTCCCGCCCCAATCCATTTCCTTACTTGGAATGTTTCCTCCATTAATGCTTCAGCCACGAGAAAACGATCAATTCGCTTTGCCACCCTTGCTTTCCCTGTGGGCATGTTCCTCCAATTTGGATTTAGTTTTCTAGGGGCAATGTCCAACAACCCATTAGTCAACATGAGATGATTTAGCCTAGCTATGAGTTGGTTTGGACACGCTGAGGGGGCCTAGACCTCTATCGCCCCTAATGAGAAATTGAGGTCGCCCCCCACGATTAATTTCTCGACCTTCATGATCTTGAGGCTGAAAAGTGATTCCCAGAAGGGGAGTCTGTCGATATAGGGCTCGTAGACATTGAGTATCCTGAATTCTTTCCCCAGGCCTTCCACGAAAATATCAATTCCTATACATGAATTGATAGCCCAGGAGTTGAGTAATTTGATTGATTTAGTGTGCCACCCCGTGGCTAGACCTCCAAATGTGTCAGCAACATCTATGCCCATAAAGTGCCAACCCGAAAGTAGGGAGGATAGGGTAGCAGAGATAGATGTAGAGTTTGGCATTGTTTCTTGAAGTAGTATGATGTTCGGTTGTTGACAGTTGATCAACCGTTTTAGGGTGGATTTCTTGTGGGGGCTCGCCAGACTCCTGCAGTTGAAGGAGAGAAAATTCATGGGGTAACCCTCCTGGGGGCTTGCACTGCTCTAAGTGCCCCAAAAATAGACTGTTGGCGACCTAATATGATATCTAAGTGTGCCCTGGATTGTGCTTTGGAAAGAAGGGAGGTGCGACCCTGCCCTCTTTTTGATGTGTCAATATCTGGATCAAATCCAAGTCTTAGGTCTTTTGTAGGGGGGCCATGTATAGTTTTGTTCCTAAGATGCAAGAGAATGGGGTGTTCTTCCGAAGAGTCGTAGTGGGTATCTTCAGTCAAAGTGGAAGGAGCGGGGTCAGGACAGGGGGGGAGCGGAGGGAAAGGGAAGCTAGGGAGGGTTGTGAGGAGAGGAGAAGGGGCACGACCTTTTGGGGGAGGGTAGAGTGGAGAGGTCTCAATGTGGGAGGACTGTCAATTTTGAGATATTTGAAGGCCCGCAAGGGATCTCGAACTGAAAGAGGAATAGTGTAATGTAAATTTAAAAAAGATTCAAAGGAGGGCATCTGTAAATTACATGTTGGACAAAGTGGAGCTAAGACCTGATCTTGAGGGGAGGAATCCAGTCCCTCTGTGCCTGAAGCCAATCTCGCTAGTGACTGATGTGCCCTCGAAGTAATTCTATCCAAAGAATGTTATGAGTTTGAAGAAGAGGTGGTCGGTGAGGCTGACGATGAGGGAGAAAGCCCCTGCTATAGATTCTTCGTCGCGTGGAGGTGGGAGTGTGAGGAGCATCCTCGAAGTGGTTGTGGGTAGTCTTTGAGTATGTGCCCATGTACATGACAACGACATAATAAAAAAGGTATGCCCTCGTAGTTGATGATTTGTGCCCTAGTGCGTCCCCGGTCCACGATGTTGAGTTCCTTACGAAGCCCTCCTCTGATATTGAGTGAAACCAGAATGCGGGCTAGGGACATCTCCCCTGTCTCCCTGAAGGTAAAATCCACATCCAAGTAGTTGCCCAACATATTCCCGATAGCCTGAAAGACCTTCTCTGACCAAATATGGTGCGGGAGTCTAGGCAGGTGAACCTAGATTAGAAAGGAATCCACTCGCGTTCTAGCTTTGTCAAAGGTTGGATCCCACAACTTTAGTAGTACAGGGGAGGATTCGATAGACCAGCAGCCCGAGAGGGATCAGATTGCTTGAGATGCAGTGGCAAATGTGATGAGGAACCAACCCCTTGATAAGCGGTGAATTTGAGGAGGAGCAGGTTGGGTTGAGCCCCATGTAGAGTGTGCCCGAAATTTTAGTGTTTTCTCACTAAAATGCCTCCTGTAAACTTTCCCTGCCACAGATTTGTCTGCAAGCTCCAAAACTTCCGCCATTGAGAGGTCCTTGCCTAGGATGACATTAGAAGAGTCTAATACAGCCCCGATGCAGTTGTTCCTTTTCCTGCGCCTGTTCAAGGAGTGAGGGTCGGGGTCCTCAATTAATCTGTTGGGGGAAGCTTCCCCACTGCCATCGTCTTCTAGATAGTCCCAACCATTAATGTTTGATGGTGAGAGGTATGAGTCGATAAAGCCCGCAAATGAACCTCCAATGATGCCTTCAGATAAAAGTCTCGATCCTATGTTTGGGAAGAAACAAGATTCTTGGAGAAGAGGGTCAAGCTGGTGTGCATCAAGATTGGGTAGTGTCGCCTCTATCTCCTCCAAGAGGGGTCCTCCGCAAAAAGGGGAGAAGGGGAGGGGGATCCGGGAGGAAGATAGGGAAGGAGGAGGACTAAGAAACCCAGAAGGGATTGAACTCTGGAGGCAAGGATCAAGACATGGAGGGGGGTATAGATCCAAGGGTTGTATCATAGTCCAACTGCTCGAAGGAGTTGTAAGGAGGGCTTGGCTAAAAACCTTGGGGGCAGCCGCGAAGGGGGGCTCCCTGGAGAGTAGTTGTAGAGGGGTAGGATCAGGAAAAATGGGAGGAACTGGTGAGTGAGCCAGTGGGTGTAAGGAGGACGATGCAAGTTCAGTATCCCCCCAAAGAGTATAAACCTCAGAAGTCGCCAGTTTCCTGGGGGAGACTGGGTGAGGGCTGCCACCTATCGGAAACCAGGGTAGGGATTCAACAGGGTCTAGGGTGTAGTCCATGTCCTCCTCATAAGTCGCCATTGAGTTGATGGGGTAGGCAACCATTGGAGTAGGATCCGACGCACTAGTGAGGAACAGGAGGGAGATATCATTCATCGCAGGGAGGGGGTTCGTCGGGATAGTAGGCTCGCATTTAGGGAGGGAGGAGAGAGACCTTTTTCAAACACAAAATTTTACCAAAACCTTTTTCAAACATCATCAAGAACGAATTGGTGAAAAGAAAACATGGGCAAACGACCTTTTATTAAAAGAAAAAAAGAGAGACAAAAACGAAAGCAGGGTCGGCCAATAATAACTAAATTAATAAAACGATTATAGTTATCACTAAAGTTAT
>CBVK0102281242.1:0-12588 GCA_900067695.1 Picea abies | reverse complement strand
TTCTACAAATGTTTTAGTGGACTGCCACCTTTTTCAGATATCCATGGATCGCCTCGCAACAGTCACTTCAACTACGACAGTGGTGACTCATTTGATTCCATAGTTGAACATAACATAAACAATTAGATGGAAGCATGATGGGCCATGAACCATGAAAATGTTTCTATTGTAATTATTTCAATTTCATGTCTAACAGGTCGACAGTGGTGTCCCTTCAGTTCCGTGGGTTCTTGTAGAACTCCACTTTGTAATCCAAATAATCTAGTAGTATCATTTCAAAATCCACTATGTACTAGGAATATTTTCCTTTGTGTCGAGTCATTCCATAAAATTCGGTATGGGTCCCCATATGGCCGAGCCTCGGAGGGACGAGAAAACCCAACCTCTAGGGTTCCAAGGATATTTCTAGTGTTGGCCATAGAATTCTCTAGATGCCCCATTATATGAAAATACCCTATAGAGAGCCAACACTAAACAATAATTCCTCTTGTTAATACCACCTTCAACCCCCCATTTCATTGCTACATGTTTTATAACCTTCACCTTAGGCATGATTAATTATTATAGTACTAGAGACTACATGAGCTTTAGTACCATCCCTTCAACTTGAAGTTTCTTTGACACTTGCCTTCAAATAAAATTTCCGTTAGACTTATGATGCATTCTATACTACTTATCAATTCATGGGAGGTGGGATAAGATTGGAAACCCCCAAATTTATGCTTATCAATCCAACTTCTACCAAGACTGCTTCATTTTCCTTTTGATAGATGAATGTGTTAAAATCCCTCATGACCTAGGAGAATTCAATGTTTTTGAATCTCTTCACTAGACATTGATCTCTATGGATGAGTGTGCCCAAAAAAAGGTTTTACAGGTTTGATTGACCTTGCATATGGAATATTATGATTATGGAGTCACCCATTATAGTGAGGTACTTGATCCCTCTTGTCTTGAATTTTTTTAACTCCTGGAACAATGCGATTGCCTCTAAGTGATTGGTATTTTCTCCTAATCCCCAAGTGAAACTTGTTTCTCTATTCCCTTCATGATCGAGAGAATTCACCCACGCACATGGTGCTCTTGATCCAACAACCATTTTTGTGGGAAAAAGACATTTTTAATTACAAGTTTGGGTCATGTTTGGGATGATCATTTTCTAGAGTTGAGTTTTGTCTCATCATCATTGATCTTTGTTTTATAGAATTTTAATGCATTTAAAAGCATCAATAAGATCACTTAGAATTTTCCTAATTTTAATTTGTGAAAATGGTCAATTAACATTCAGAGCCAACACTATTAAAAAAATGTCAATTTTTCCAAAGCTCAAAACTCACACACAAGCTTCTTGATGACTATGAACACATGTAATATGATTAGACAATGTTGGATATCCATTTCATGTGTGTGACATCAATCATTTCTTCGTTTCCATCACTCAATGTGCCATTCCCACCACATAGAATGTCATGGTGCTGGTGGCGAAGTAGTGAATGTTGCAATGCGACTGAACGAGTTGTCTAGTCACATGATTGCAATGTTAGACATAAATTGACATCAATGCTATACACATTAGAGTCTTGATCGTCATTATACTATCTCCATGTGCTAATTCACTTATGCCCTTTCTTGATTACTAATTGCATGTCCAACCTTGCATGAGAGCCTCTATCACTTTGTATATGACCATTCTCAAAATTTGGCCTTCAACACCACTAGTAGCCTTAAGGAATCACACCTATGCATAATATCCCAAAATCCCATTAAACCTCCTAATGAATGATGTAATGTGTGCTTGTGAATGTGCATGGATCATGAAGCTAATATGCATCAAAGACGTTGAAATAAAGAAAAATGTAATAACATAAAACATCTGAACCAAACTTCTTGCAACAATCATTGATGGGTGAGACATAGATTTTGTTCTATTTAAGGATTTGAATGCAAATCATGATTTAAAATAATAAACTTGAATGCAACTACCAAGTGGAAAATATCGGTAATCACGTTCATCTGTAATCCAAGTTAACTTGAGAACGTCATAAAAGTGAGACATCTTAAGAAGACACTTTGAAATATGTATGTCAACGCCAAAAAATAAAGGGGGAGATACCCTTGAGGCCTCAACAATTTGGCAGTTGAGCCACCTCCATATAAATATTCCAAGGAAGAAGGTGGGGTCTTGTGAGGTTTTCCTTGAAAAAAGAATTAAAAAATCAATGTATGGCTAAAAATCCATGGAAAACGTACTAAAGTCCAGGATGGATTTATGATATATCATTTAATTACAGACGACCTTTTTATGCTTAGGATCATTGCGGAGGAGTGTCACAATAATAAAACTAATCTCTTATTAGTATAAATTTCTAGATTCATTGTGTTTATAAACATTTTTCAACATTTCAAACCTACAATATGTAGTCCATCATCAAGAAGAAAAAATTAGTGTGATTCAAATCAACAAGAAAGGAGGTGTAGAAACATAAATCACCAAGAAACCCAATAATCGATAATAATAACAAAACTCTAGAAATAGAAAAACCTAGGCTAACACATGTCGACTCGACTAGATAAAAAGAGAAAAATAAGTAAACACTTTAGAAAAAGGACAAAAAAAAAAAGAAAGAGAAAAACAAAATAGAAAAAATCAAATAAAAAAAATTGAACAAAATGAATAGGAGAATAAGTGAACCAAGCGGTAAGAAAAAATAGACAAACAAAGTAAAAAAGAAAACAAACAAAAATATAATATAACATAAACAAAGGAAAACAAAAAAGGGAGGATATAATAAGACACCATAAAAATATAAAAGAAAATCTAAAGAATAAAGGTAAAGAAACAAAACAATTAAAAGCAAACTAATAAAAAAGAAAAGATGTAAACTAGGTCATTTTTGGTAAAGGTTTAGAAAGATAAAGCATAAAATAAATTAAAAAACAATTAAATTAAATGTTAGGTAAAATAATAATAAACCAAACCAATAACAAAACAAGAGTGGAGGAAGAAAAAAACAAAGTCAAGAAAAACTTTGAAAAGGAAAAAATAAGAAGGGAAAGCAAGACAAAAAACAAGCAGAAGAACTAAAAAGTAGGGGTTAATTGTTAAGAATGGGGAGCCAATATCTGTTTAGCTTAATTCCACTATCCCTATTAAGACATTTGGTTTCCTTTATGATTTCCATTGCCTTCTTAACACGTCTTTTCGATAAGTGATTCACCCTTGCATGAATATTCACATTTTCAATATAAATATGATGCTTTGTTCTCATAGAGTGCTTAGCCAAAACTGACTACTTTTCATGATTATGAGTAATCGCTTCTTTATGTCCTTTAATTCTAACTTGGAAAGACTTCCTAGTCTCACCAAAGTAGTTTATATCACACAAGCATGGGATGCTATAAACACATTTTTGTATCTGAAAGTGCATGGGGTCCTTAATAGATCTAAGGAGGCTTCTAACAATTCTAGGGGGTTGAAAAATGGTTTTGATATGCTTCAACCCCCTATAATTGTTAGAAGCCTCCTTAGATTGGTTAAGGACCCCATATACCCTAAGCTGCAAAAAGGGGTTTATAACATCCCCTGCTCATGTGGCATAAACTACATTGGTGAGATTGGGAGGTATTTCCAAGTTAGAATTAAAGAACACAACAAAGCTATTACTCATAATTGTGAAAAGTCCTTAGCTTTGGTTGAGCACTCTATGAGAACAAAACATCATATTTACATTGAAGATGCAAATATTCTTGCAGAGATGGATCACTTATCCAAAATACATGTTATGGAAGCCATGAAAATCATAAAGGAAACCAAATGTCTTTATAGATACAATGACCTTAAGCTAAGTAGATCTTGGCTCCCCATTCTTTAGAATTAACCCCTAATTTTTGATTCATGTGCTTATTTTTTTGCCTTGCTTTCCCTTAATTTTTTTATCTTTTTGAAGTTTTGTTGGATTTGTTTTTTTCTTCCTTCACTCTTGTCTTGTTGTTGATTTGGTTTATTATAGTTTTTCATAACGTTTCATTTTTATTTCTTTTATGCCTTATCTTTCTAGAACTTTACCCTAAAATGACCTAGTTTAGATATTTTTTGTTTGCTTATTTTTTTATTTGTTCACCTTTATTTTTTTTAGGTTTTCTTTTATCTTTTTATGCTTTGTCTTATTGTATTTTTGTTTATATTTTTTTTTTTACTTTTTTTTTTTAATTTGTTCACCTTTATTTTTTAAGTTTTCTTTTATCTTTTTATGCTGTGTCTTATTGTATTTTTGTTTTTGTTTTCCTTTGTTGATCTTATATTTTATTTTTGTTTGTTTTCTTTTTTTCCTTTGTTTGTTTTTGTACTATCCAAGTTTTCTTTTATCTTTTTATGCTTTGTCTTATTGTATTTTTGTTTTTGTTTTCCTTTGTTTATCTTATATTTTATTTTTGTTTGTTTTCTTTTTTTCCTTTGTTTATTTTTTTACTATCCCTTGTTTAACCTATTTGTTTATCTTATCTTATATTTTTGTTTGTTTTCTTTTTTCCTTTGTTTATTTTTTTTATTATCCCTTGTTTAACCTATTCTCATGCTCCTTTTGTTTTATTATTTTATTTGTTTTTTCTATTTTGTTTCTTTCTTTATTCTTTGTCTTTTTTTTTCTAAAGTTTTTTTTAGTTGAAATGTGTTAGCCTAATTTTTTTTTGTTATCATTATTAATTACTGAATTTTTTGGTGATTTATGCACATACGCCTCCCCTTTTGTTTAGTCAAATCATTCTTGTTTTCGGGTCCCGACGATGGAATAACTATCGCAGGTCTGAAACATCGACGAAATATTTCTAAACATAGTGAATCCATAAATATAGACTAATAAAATAACACACTATAAAATCCTAAAAGAATAGATTACCAATATTCTATGTTGTTTCTTTGACTTAAAAAAATATTTTGACACAATGCCCAAGACTAACCTTTGGAATAGGTTACAAGAGATAAAATTTCCTTTCAATTATACAGTTGTTATGGTAAGATTATACAAGAGTGTTATGGCTAAGTTTAGGAACACTAGGGGTTGGTCAAAAGAAATTAATTGTAATATAGAAGTCAAGCAAGGTTGTCCCCTACCTTTTTTAGCATATATATTGATAAGTTAGAAGATTGTCTGGAAGAAGCAGGTTGTGTTGGACCAACTCTTGCTGATATAGTTATCATCCTTCTTCTTTACACCGATGATATTGTTCTTATGGTGAGGAGTCCCTATGATATCAATAAGAAACTAAGGATCCTTAATGATTTTTTCTCTAGTACATGTATGACTGTTAACATTGATAAATGGAAGGTTATGATAATTAAACATAAAAAGATCACTTATAATAATTTTGTATATGACAACAACACCTTGGAGGAAGTGCCTTCATACAAATATCTCAGAATCGATATTCATCACAAGCTTAAATGGAAATATAACATTGAGAAAAGGGTAAATGGTGGGTGGAAATATTATTATGGACTTGAAAACAATTGGAAATTAGAACACCTTTGGCTATGGTTTAAGAAGAAACGCCTCTTTGAGACTCTTTTCACTCCTATTATCTTATATAGTTGTGAAGTTTGGGGCTACAACATCTCTATAGAATTGTGGAGAAATATAAAGCAAATCCGAAAGTGTTTTATAAGTTATAATCTCAAAATTAAAGGCAATACACCCTATCCTATCCTCCTCATAGAAGTGAGTCATTTCCCCATCGAGAGCATGGCTATGACTAGGTACCTAATGTAAAAGAACAAAATAAACAACATGGAAGACAAGAGGATTCATAAAATTGCTTCAAACTCCATTCAAAACCACCTGTGGCTCAAGCAAGGATGGCATAAAGATGCTAAGTCTTGGCTAAATAATTGGGGACTAAAGGAAGAGGTTACTTTGCAAAATAACAATAATATTAAAAATGTTGTTGCATCTAAATTCAAGGAGAAATTGTGGTGTGATAAAGAATTAGAAAAAGAAAGAAAATTAAGATACTAAAAGGAGGTGATCAACCCTAATATAGAAGATAAAAAATATCTCTTTATTTTGACTAGAATAAAGAAGAAAATTAACATCGCTAAAATAAGAACAAACTCTCACAAGATCCATAGTGAAACTAGACATTGGACAATTCCCAAAACGTCATGGGTCAAAATAATCTGTCATCTTTGTGACACTAAGAGGGTTGAAGTTGAAAGGAACTTTGTCTTATAGTTTCCTAGGTACACCCACATTACATCACAATTTCAAAATATTTGTCACAATATTGACCTTCCTATCGTTTTAACTCATCAAAACTATAGTGATCTTGAAACACTTCTCTTAATGCTTTTCGAGCACAAAAATAAAATTATAATGAAATCCAAGTAATTTATTTCCTTTCTTAAGGACCGATAGACCAAATATGGTCTCAGTGGACATCATCATCATCATTACAAATTTCGATATTCACAATAGTTATTAAAATATTATTTAAAAAATATAAAGTGCATAACGTTGATATTGAGTAATTATTTAAAAAAAATATTAATTAATGGTGTAGATTAGTTCCATGATAAAATTAGTTGGATCGAAGGTTTTGAAACTAAATTAAATTTTGAGCATCTATTTAAAAAAAATGTAAGTGTAATATTAAAAAAGAACTATAACATATATTAGGAAATTGAATATTTACAATAAATAAATAAATCTATATTGTTTAGAAAATAACACAAATATTACAAAACACTCGATTGCATCATAATAATATAAGTTGTATTCTATTTTATATGTATCTAGAAGATTTATATTAGGGTCCTACCCTAACTACCTTAGTTAGTAGAATGATAGGGTCCTACCCTAACTACCCTAGTTAGTAGAATGAATTGTTACTTAATATATTGAGGGCCATATTTATTAAATAATGCCCCATGAGGTAGTAGAGTGTGAAACCAATAAATGCAAGTGGCCCCATTAAAGAAGGTCCACTAGTTAGTGGTTGAGGCCTCATTAATGAAGGTCCACTACATGGTTAGGGTTTTGATCAATTAAAAACTATACATTGTAGTAGAATGTATATAATCAATTGTCAAATGAATATTATTGTATTTGGAAATATGCTCATGTTGGAGGTAGCCCCCTTAAAGAGGCAACATTGCATCCAATTATTAATATGAATAAAGATTTGCTTACTATTGTTATTTTACAAATTTGGTTCCGTTTATTTTCTTTTCATAGTTATATTTCCATATACCTTTCTTTATTTATTTTCTTTCTGCAACTATATTCCATCCATTTTAATTTGAATATTATGTTTCAGCTAAGAAGGACACCACACGTGGTATTAGAGCACTTTCCTATGCCTACACATGCCTAATTTTATATTTTTTTAGGCTAGAGACATGTTTCGACATCTTTAAATAACATAGAGATCTATCATTTAGTGGATGAACATATGGTTGAGTAATAATAGATGTAGAAAATACAAGAGGTGTCACATAGTTGGATACCCTTGTAACCTCTGTTGATACCCCTTCAAGTAGTACCTTTTTTGACAACACATGTATATGGAATTGTCTTCCATGTACCTTTGGGTATATTAGAAGCCCCCTAGGCACACCTTAAACTAGCCTTACATAATCCCATCCACTATCTCGTTTCTATATTACACCAAGAAAAACACTTGGGGAGATGACTCTCATTTACCAAGGAGTCATGTAGTATGGCTAAAGGTATGATCTATCATCCTTAGTTCGTGCAATGAAAGATTCAATTGAGGACTATTGTAAAAAACCCTTTAATATATCATATAGCTATAACAATTGATACTCCTCTATCCTTAGGACCTTGCAAACCCTAGCCTCTTCCTGCAAACTCTATCTTTTGCAACATAAGCATGAAAATTCCTATATAATTTACAATATCTAGAATTTGGTAATTTCATTAGTGTAGGAATTTGGGGCCTTCCAACACCATTTTAGGAGACCTAACTCAAAATAATCCTTGGTTGACACTAATAATTGTGGTGTCACTCTACATTAAACATTTTTTTGTGTGTGGACCCACTCATACCATTGCTTGTGACCCCTCTCCATAGATTCCTCTTGGGACACTACTCATGTTGGGATAACTCTTAGACAACCTCTTCGGTGCTCCCAATGGTACCATGTCAAAAAACCATAGCACATTATCCATTGATGAAGTAAAAACAACGATTAATTCTCTCTCCCAATTAGTTAGCAAAATGGAAACCTATATGTCTTCCTTCATTGCACACGTTGACCTTTATTTCGATCAGATTAAGACACTACAAGGTAAGCCAAAGGAGGGTGATATTGTCTTTGGTGAAGGCTCCCATAAGAGTAAGAAACTTGAGGATGAAGAAGATCCCACTAATTACTTCTAATTTTTTGACTTTTCCCACAAATTGATGCTTACCTCCCTAAAGTTGATTGAATAAGTTTGATGGGTTAGATCTGATTGGTTGGGTTGACCAAAAGGGGCACTACTTTTACCTTCATGCAATAATTGATGAACTATTGACACTAAAAAATGATGCCATCTATTTGGATAGGGAATGTTGGCAGTGGTAGCAAGGACATATGAATGCATGTCTTAAGGTCACTACATGGAGGTAGTTTGTGAAAGCCATATTTTCCCACTTTATCAGAGATACATTTTTTTTAGGGCCAACTTACCAAATTGCTCCAATCTGACACAATGGAAGAGTATATTGCTGGTTTTGAATGTTTGGCTATTAGAACATAAAATTTAACTAATGATTTTTTAAGTTATACTTTATTGGTAGTATTAAGGAAGAAATCAGAGCCCAGGTAGAGATGAACCACCTTACTACTTGGTTGGAGGCCACTTGGCTTGCTCATCATGCCTAAGTTATATATTATTCTCAGTCTAAATAACCCAAATTTTCTCCATGTTCCCACCCAAATATGGTAGCTCCTAAAAAACTTGCCCCACCCCTCAAGGTCCATAAGTTAACATGGGATGAATTGGAAGAATGTCAAATCAAGGGTCTTTCTTACAACTGTGTTGAAAAATATTCTCTAGGGAAGAAATATAAGGAGTAAAAAATATTTATGGCCATTTCTGAGGACATTTATAATGAGGAATTTGATGGCATCACTTGGGAGCAATTCACTTCCGTTAGTAAGAAATTTCCTCTTCTTGACCAACCATGTGAAGAATCCAAACTCTCCCATCATGCTTTGATCGATATTTCTTCTCCTCATATGTTAAAATTGGTTTGCGCATCATAAGGTCATTATCTTAATTGATAATGACAACATTCATAATTTCATTTATCATTGCATTTCCCAAGAAACACATTGCTATATCCATGTTGTTAACAACTTTTGGATTATGATTTCTAAAGGGGGATCTATCGAATGTGGTGGCTGGTTTGAAAATGTGAAACTTCAAATGGGTGAGAATTTATTGAAATCTCACAACTTTTCGATTGAAATGTGTATATGTGATATTTATTTGGGTGTTGAATGGCTAAGAACATTAGGCCTCATCACCATGGACTTCCTAGAATGTTTTCAGAATAATGGAAATTCCTACATCCTCAAAGGTATCAAAGCAAGCTTTCTAGAAATCATCAAATCCCACAGTATAGACAAGCTTTTAAAAGAGGGTCATTCTATAATTATTACATCATTCCATGCTATTGAAGCCTTTGAATATGTTTCTCATCTAGTTCATCCATATATGAAGTTCATATTGGACAAACACCAAAAAGTCTTTGAACATCCCCAATGATCACCACACTCACATGGAGAGCATGATAATAGCATCCCACTACTTCTTGGTAGCCTATCATAGAATGTGTGACAATATCATCATCCTTTTGGCCAAAATAATGAAATTGAAAATATTGTACAAGAGATATTGGTTGTTGGTATTATCTATCCTAGTACTATTTCCTACTCTTCTTTGGTTGTCATGGTCCTTAAAAAAGAAGGCACTTTATGCATGTGTTCTAATTTTCACACTCTTAAGAACTTGGCAATTACAGATCAATTCCTCATTACAATCATTAATGATCTCTTAAATGAGCTACATGGAAAACAATTCTTCACCAAACTTGATCTTCTCTCTGGTTTTACCAAATTTGCATGAAGGAATTTGGTATTCCCAAAATTTCTTTTCACACTCATGAATGTCATTACACATTTTTTTTGTGAGGCCCTTTGGTCTTTGTAATGCACATTCCACCTTTTAGAGCCTCATGAACCACATCTTTAAGCCCCATTCTAAATGTTTGTTGACATCCTGGTCTATAGAAAAAATTGGGTGGCACTTATGGATTGGGTCTTACAACTCCTACACAATCACCAGTTGTTCATCAAGCATTTTAAATGTCCTTTTGGTGCTTCCAAAGTTGAATTTTTGAGATACATTGTTATTGGAGAGGGTGTGGATGTTGATCCTAAGAAAAATGAGGTGATAAATATTGGCCTCATCCTAAGAAATTTAAAAGTTTGTGTGGTTTTCTTGGCCTCATAGGGTACTATAGGAAGTTTTTCCAAAACTACAATAAAATTGCTACTCTACTCACCATCCTACTAAAAGAGAATGTCTTCGATTGGAATGAGGAGGTTGAAAATGCTTCTTAGGATTTAAAATATGTTATGTACCACACCAATCCTCACCTTCACTTCAATAAGACTTTTGTTTTGGAATGTGATGCCTTAGGCAAATGAATTGCGGCTGTGTTAATGCAAGAGGGATGGTTGCATGCCTTCATTAGTATGTAATTATGTGATAAAAACTTGGGAAAATCCACCTCTGAGAAGGAAATTTCAGATATTTTTCATGCACTTTATATTTCACATCCTTACTAAATAGGGAATCATTTCTAGATTAAAATAGAGCATGGTAGTTTGGAATATTTTATAGAACAGAGGCTATCCCCCCTAAAGCAACAAAAGTGGGCCATTAGGATTTTAGGCTATGAATACGAGACTATCAAAAAGAAGGGCAAGAAAAATGTGGTGGTTGATGATCTCTTTAGGAAGTATGAAAAGGAAGGGCCCATATGTGCCTTATTTTTCCTAGTGCATGATTGGTTGCAAGTAACACATCAAGAATAGACGAAGTATGCCAATATCATGCACATGATCCACTAACTATAGGCTCACCCACAGGTACATCCAAGTTACACTTGACAGGATGCTGAGCTCTACTGTAAAAGACTTTGGTTCAAGATTCCTCATTTAAATCCAAAGTGTTATCTAAACTACACTCCTCTTCCATAGTGGGTTCTCTAGGTTTCATAAAACATATGACTTGATTAAACATTCATTATTTTGGGAAGGTATGAAGAAGGACATATGCACCTTTGTGAAAAATTGTGATACTTTCCAATGACAGAAAGGGGAAACAATAAATCCCCTAAGAGACTTACAACCCTTATCCATTCCTACAATTGTGTGGGGCGACATTTCTATGGATTTCATTGCAGGGTTACTAAAATTAGGAAACAAATTAGTGATAATGTTCATTGCAGGGTTACTAAAATTAGGAAACAAATTAGTGATAATGGTAGTTTTTGATCGCCTTTCTGAATATTCTCACTTCTGTGCCTTAAAACACCCATTCACAGCCTCCATAGTAGCACACATATTTGTGGACAACATTTTTAAACTACATGGCATGCCTAAATCCATTGTGGCTGATCATGATCCCACCTTCACCAACAATTTCTAGAAATATTTGTTTTAGCTTCAAGGTACCTAATTGAATCACAACACAACATATCACCCCCAAATCAATGGCCACATGGAAGTAATCAAGAAATGTTTGGAAGCATATTTACATTGTTTTACATTAGAACAACAAGCCCAATTGGTCCAGTGGTTACCCTTGGCCAAATGGTGGTACTATACTACCTATCACGGTGCTACTAAAATGGCCCCTTTTGATATAGTCTATAAACAACCACCCCCATCAGTGCTCTGTAACCTTCCATGGATATTCCATTGGACAATTCGTCACAACAGATCTAATAAAATACTGAAATCTTTACTTTGAAGGTTAATTTCCTTTAGATATACTAAAATGGCCCCTTTTGATATAGTCTATAAACAACCACCCCCATCAGTGCTCTGTAACCTTCCATGGATATTCCATTGGACAATTCGTCACAACAGATCTAATAAAATACTGAAATCTTTACTTTGAAGGTTAATTTCCTTTAGATATAAGATTCTTTAATTATTGGTTTTCTGATTAAAATGTATAAAATAACCAAAACATAAAAAAATAGAGAAAATAAACAAATACTCACACACAATCCAAAAATAAACACAAGATATAACCTGAGAAACCTAACATGTGAGAAAACGTAGCTACAAGGTGAGGCCGCTCTGCTCTCTTTTCTTCAAATGCAATTACAAAGAAAGATGCACTCTCTATGGAGTTTCCTTTGACACTGCGGCCTATATATATGTTACATAATCTCTCCTCCTCTGTTATGCTCTCAAAATACCACTTCTAGGTTCTTTGCTCAACTATGGAACAATTACAATGCTAAAGAATGGAACCCCTTCTCCTCCTAGCAACCCGATATTTA
>CBVK0102281217.1:0-10458 GCA_900067695.1 Picea abies | reverse complement strand
ATGGGATGAAAGAGTGTGTCACCTTTGTGACACTAAGAAGGTTGAAGACGAAAAACATTTTCTCTTAGACTGTCCAACCCATATTAGATCTCATTTTCAAAATATTGATCACACTACCAACCTTCCTAACCTCTTAACTCAACAAAAGTATGGTGATCCAAACAAAATTCTAAAGAATCACAAGTAATCACTTACCCTCTTAATCATCATAAAAACATTATAAAAAAACATTAATTAAAAAAAAAAATTAAAAATACATTAAATAAACATATTAATTAAAATCAATAAAAATAAAAAAACACTTTAAAAAACAAAAAATTACAATACACATTTAGAAAAAATATTTTTAGTGATAAAAAAAACATAAATTTTATTAAGATAAACAAAAATTACATTCTTAATAATGCATGCAGAAACATACATTTAGTCTAAAAAAAACTTTCAACCCAAGAGGAAGAAAGAAGAAAACAAATTGCCCTCTAAAAAAGAGGCCTAAGTACATAGAGAGACTTACATAAAAAAAAATAGCCATAATACTCAGCCAAAAAAAAGCAGCAGAGGCAAACCTTACTCCACAAGATCCAGAGTCATCCACCGAAAAAAAAAAAGCCAGAAACTGCATGCCCCAAAGAACCTCAAAGTGCTGATCCAACAACATCAAATCAGCTCTACAGACCAAAAAATAAATGGACCTCAAAGGTCTCACCCAAGACATCGAAAAAAGAAATCAGTAACCCCAATATCAACTACACAAAGCTCCAAAAACCGCAAAGACCGTAGAAACCCCTAACCACCAAAACTCCAGGGAAAAACCCTGACATTGCATCAAGTCCTAAACGAACCAGCAGTGATGGAACGGCTAGATCCAACCACTAAGAGGCATCTAAAAACATTGTTTACTTGAAAAAGGCTACAACTAAACCTCCGAGAGCACAACAAAAAAGCAGAGAAGCCACGAACCAACAGGTTTGGATCGGCTAGATCCCTCTACAAAGAAGCATCAAAAAGCCTCTGCGCGCCCATATGGCTACAGCAGCAAAACACCAGATCCGCGCTTAAGACAGACCTGACAACAGAAGTCCATATCTGGAAGAGAAAACGAGCGTAAGCCCACCACAAGCCACTAGATCACGGACGACGCACCCAAAACCAAAAGCAAACACCGGAGCAAGCAGATAAATCCAAATCCACGCAATAGCATCTCAGGAAGCGGCAAGAGGAATCAATATAGGAGAGAGCGACCACAAACACAAAGAAACTCCGATTTCCGACCGAGACCATGATGGGAAGACGCATCGGCTAGAAGAAGAACACCCATAATAACTCAAACGCCTGCGGCATGGGATGCGACTAGGGAAACCCAAGCGGCAGATCCTTACATTAAAAAAACTTAATTTAAAAAATATTATAAAAAACATTAAAAAAACATTTAATTTTTTAAATGTATTTTTTTAATTCTAAGAACATTAATTTGTTGTAATGTTAATGATTGGTTTGTTTAGCTATTGAACCATGAAATTCAACGACGTCACCATAATATTGTTATCATTTATTACAGGTCACGTTGAGGTCAGTCCCTTTCTGGTTTTTACATCAAAAGAAACCCTATAAAAGCAGACCACATATTTATTTGATAGAAATGTTGTCACAAAATGTAAATAAACATGAAAAGCTCTTGGTATTCGGGTACAACTGGTTATGTTCCAGTATTAATGAAATAACTAGTAATATTTGTATTACCAGTGATTTCATTAATACACGAACATAACCAGTTATTTCATTATGGTTACAAACTTTATTTGCAGTTATATAAAGTAATATAACTTGAACAAATATGTAAATTAACAAATTAATAAAATATTAAACATTGTTATCCATTACACTAAATATTAAACAATGTTATTCATTTAAACGAATATGATATCATATTGTAATGTTCCATACGAACGTATATTAAAGTTGAGAAGTATCTTGGAAAGAGATTCAAGAGAAAACACATGTTTTTAACTATTAGACCCACTCTCAATACATGGCAATGGTATTATCAAATTTAATAAATAAGGATGTCCACTATGTTGAAAGAACTTATGAAATGAAAGAACATATAAAATGCTATAAAAAACACAAGGTGATGGGCCAAGATCTCTCAAATTGGTTCACAGTTTTGGATCGTGTCTTTGTTGTTAAATCGAAATCATTGACTCCTCTCAGACAAGTCAGACTCGTGTTTGCGTGAGCATGTCTACCATGAAATCAAGGCTAATGCAGATAATGCAGTGATGAGTCTCATTCATAATGAGCGCGAGGGAGAGAGAATTGATTGCTCTTTGTTGAAAAAAAAATTAAACTTTTTTTTGTGGACATTGTATTGGACGATGAAACAGATTTGTATAAAAATGATTTCGAAGAACAAATGTTTGAATTATTATTCTAGAAAGGATGTTTTTTGGATTCTAGTGGACTCATTTCCTGAGTACATGCGAATGGTCAAAGACTGTTTGAAACTTGAGGAGGACAGTGTTGCCCATTATTTTCACTACAACAGCAAAGAAAGATGATTAGAAATAGTACGAAATGAGCTACTTTCCCATTATCCAACGCAAGTTGTAGAATATGAGCATTCACGTTGCCCCTCCTTGCTTAGAAAGGACAAGAAACACGATCTTTCAAGGATGTACAAGCTGTTTTGTAAAATATCTAATGGCTTGGACACAATTTCTAATAGTTCTATACAACAATTAACCACAGAAAGAAAAGAACAATAGTACCATACCATACCATTTTATGTTATGTATCAGTTTATAAAGTTTATGTTATGTACCATACCAGTTATTTCATTAGTACAATGTTGTCATTTTTATATCATCATTTTGGTTATTGTCACAAATATTTCCCCAAATCATTTTTGGTGTGTACTTTGATATTCAATACGAACAAATATTATATTTACACAATATAATTATGGGATGGAGGTTCTAGTAGTAAATTTGGAAAATAGACGTCCATGGAAAAGAAAAGTTGGCACTGGCATATCTACATGGCATGCTAGAAACCGAACATGATATAAAGAAGTTATTTGTACTAAAAGTCACGGTAACTGATATATATTTTTGAAACCTAATATGCAATCTTACTAAAACACACAGCATGTAGTCAAATTGGTTGCATGTATGCGGGTCGACCAATGAAGGAAGGTTCAATGGTCGCTTTGCCTTCAATGGTCAGCCCGCATGCATGAAAAACCTAAAACCTAAATCTGTGTGTATATTTGAAATCATAATTGAAGGAAATCAATTCCTGAAATTTTAAAGAGAGAGGAATATTTTACCTTGTCATGTTTGATGGCTTTCTCCCTTAGTCTTCTTCCCAGTCCTAATCGTTCTTGCATTCAATAGATTTACAATTCCTCTACAATAATAATATGTATTTGATAACCTGGATCATAATAGATGACATAACCTAGAAATCATAATTTTTGGAAACCAATTCCAAAAATTTTAAATAACAAGATATTACCTTGTCATGCTTGATAGTTTGCTCAGTTAGTGTTCTTCCGAGTCAAATATTTCAGAGGCAGTAATCGACCTATGGTTGTGCTCCAACCACAATTCCTCTACAATAGTAATATGGAAATTGCAACTGCAGATATATGATGAGAAACACCATAGGTGGGAATAAATTGAAATGCCATATGTGACCGTAAATTGAACGCAGGCCAAATGTCGCATCAAACCATTCCAATGTTCACACTCTGTGAAAAAATGAATGGCTTCCCATGGATTACACTCAGTAAAAAAAACGAATGGTTGCCCCTAACATGATACATGCATGGTAATGAGGTTGAAGTAGTGCATGCTAATCATCAAAAACATGGAAATCATATATTAATTCTTGTTGTTCCTCTTAACCTGAAAATCAAATGGTTTTACAATAACCTTGTGCTAGTTGATTGCATACATGCATTAATAACAATTAATGTATTTATTAATTTGTCTCTCAAAGTTGATTTCTAACAAACTCATTCCCTTTACCACAATCAATCTAATGTAAAATCTGAAACTCCCTATAACTAACTGAAAGGGTTAGTGTCCTTATATTGTTAAAAAATCTGACTTGTAACATATTACAATGTATTTATTAATTTATAGTAGTACTAGTAACAACCAGTTTATAAAAGTAGTTTATATATAAGGATGTTCATCATTTTCCACGTTTTCAAATTAATAACATCAATCAAGTATACCAACCACTTTTATAAAGTATTTGTTGCTAGTTAACTACCTACATACATTAATACATAATGTATTTATTAATTACTATCACATTCACATATAGTTTTAAATTTTTACTTTAATTTTTAATTTTTAATATAATTTAAGATAGAGTTTACTTATTATAATGAAACTCTTTTTCATACCTTAAATTTATAACATATTTATATTAACACAAAATCCTTTGACTACTAAAATCAACTTGTAAAAACTACATAAAGGAGGGTGGGTGAATACAATGACACAGAAAACATTAATACAAACTTGTAAAAGCTACATGTGTGATGACAAACAATAATACAACTTGTATGTATGTTTGTAATTTTTTAATATGATTAAAAAATTAAATAATAATACAATTTGTATGAGTGTAATACAACTTGTATGAGTGTAATTTTTTAATATGATTAAATAAATGTGAAAAAGTAAAGGTTAATATATGCAAGAGGAAGTTATAAACATTAAATTTTTTCATTTATTTGGAAAGACCATGAAGAATATGCCAACATCTTAATTGTTAACCATAAGATTATAATTTATCATTAAAAGTGCCCATTTCGAATAGGTGTACTCTTATCCATGTAATTATATTACAGTAATTAATTATTAGATTAATGTAATATATAATAATAATGTATTCATGTAAATAAATTAATAGTTTATTAATTTATTAACTTAATGTATTGTATTAGTCTAATATATAATAATGATGTATAAATTAAAGTATTACTTTGCATTAATGTATAATGTACCATATTAATTAATTAATACACTAGTACATTATTAGTTAATACATTGTTAAAGTATTAATACACAAATAAAGGAGTTATTTAATTGAATGTCGCTAGGGTTTGCATGCTGCTAAACCCTTGATCCTACAACCACAGTTGTTTCAAAGGAGACTGGAGACCAACATCATGCTAGGGCATCTGGGCATCGAAAATGAATCCATAGGGGGGATGCAATCCCCCTCATATCGAAATGTGGCAGCCAACAATCACACAAGAATGAGTTCCAAGAGGGAGGCCTTCGAGCTGTCATCCCATTTGCACGAACAAATCTTGTCAAATGAACAAGGCTTGAGAAAGGAATGGAGGTAGAAGCAAGCACGTCTCATACAAAGGAATATCACAGTTGGGAGCTAGGGAAATGCATTCCTCAATCTAATAAACCACTGCGATATGTGATCAAATCGACCAGGGTGGGGGAGCATACTCAGTTCATGAAAGAACATTCCTTGATTGGGAATTTCTTGGGACTTTGACCCTCAGAAAGGAATCTCATGCGCTGGATCAAAACATGTTGGAATTTGAAGGGGGAATATGATGTCCAACTCAGCTTGAAGGTTTTCTTCATGATCATATTCTATAATCTAGAGGACAAGGATCGAGTTTTTGAGAATGGACCCTATTTTTATAACTTCGTAGGGATCTTTCTCTGATTCTGGACATATCTCTTCAACCCGACGAAAGAAGACTTTGTGATGGCGCCAGCCTAGATCCTCCTCTACTCATTACCCCAAGAGTTCTTGCTCGAAGCGATTCTCATGGGTATCGGAAAAACAATAGGGTGATATGTAAAATCCTCAGAGGCAACAAAGAAAAGGAAATACACCTCTTATGCATGCATTTGCGTCTATATGGACATCTCTAAAGCACTATCAGGCTCGGTAACTATTGAATACCAAGATGAGGACTAGATCCATACCATTGACTATCAACACATTCTCTTCCGTTGAAGAAAATTTCATGAGCATGGTTTCCGCTTCCATTACTGTCCCCTCAATGCCCATGCCCCAATGATGGGGGAACGAAAACAAAAGGACGGATTCACACAGGTTATCGACGAGAAAAGAACAACCTCCCAACAAGAACATTCAAGAAGGAAATCATAACATCTCCACCAACAACTCCTTTGATATCTTAAATCATCTCCCGCAAGAAGAGGAGGTGGAAAACCACACACAAAAAAACTCTAGAGCAACGATAAAGGGAAATCCAAGATGCAATCTAGGCGAGTTCCAGAACCAATCCAAGATATCGACTCCCCTTCTAGGAAGAATGAGGAAAAAAAATCAGAGGATGGAGGGGACACGATCATGCAACTAGATGAGTAGGACCCGACTGACATCGAATTTGAGAAACTAGAGGAAGCCTTCAACAAGAAGGAATTGTAATCCATCCCAGTCGAACACTTAAGGAAGGTTCACATAGGATTCATTGATTCAACCGTAGGAGAAACCTAGAGATTGGGAATAAGCTCTCATCCATCACCATACCGCAAACGTACCCCTCGAGAAGGAAAATGAAGAGGTCGAAAATAAGCACACCAACTGACCAAAGAAGTAGGTAATTACATGCTCAACTCGGGACAGATCCAACGTCTCACAGAAGATTTATTCTCAAACCCAAAAAAATCTTTATGATGAAGATTATCACATGGAACATCAGAGGACTCAATGGAAGATCCAAACAGAGGATTCTTCAAAACAATATACTCACAGAAAATCTAGACATTCTCCTTCTCCAGGAAACCAAATGTGTTGGGGAAGCAACATAAACGATTTTTCAAAGATGTTGGAGACACTATAATTCGATCGAAAATGGCTCAAATGGTGCAGTAAGTGATTTAGAAATTATCTGGAATCATGCCTCAATCATCATTGATCAACCATTTTCCATAGTGGGCATGCTCTTGGTTCATTTTCAAGTCTTAGGCTCCAACAAGGATGCAATTCTCACAAATGCATACGAACCAAAAAGTTTCCAAGAAAATGACTCATTTTTACATCGACTCTCTTCCATGGGCGAGTTGATAGGTCCAACACAATGGATAATAGGGGGAGACTTCAATATTATTCTCACATTGGAAGAGAAGAGCAGAGGAACAAAGTGACTGGAACAAGACAATGGTAAGTTCTAAACACTCATAGATCAATTCAATCTAATTGATATAGAGACAAAAATGGCATTTTCAGTTGGTCCAATAGTCGATCTAGCCCCCAACAAATTTCTTTCATATTGGACTACTTCCTTATTTCAGAATACATGTTGTTAGAGGACTTAGTGTTAGAAACCAACATTCTTCCAAAATTGGGCTTGGATCACTGGCTAGTTCTTCTCTGGCTAGACATAGGAGCAATGCCCAAATAAAAACCTTTCCATTTTGAAAAATTATGGCTCACTCACCTGGACTTTCAGGAACTTTCTCAGACCTGGTGGGAGCAAGCTAAGATCTCTCATGGCACACACATGTACATATTCTAGTAGAGGCTGAATAACTTCAAGTTGCATCTAAAGGAATGGAATAAGAATTTTTTTGGAAACATCTTCCAGGACAAAAAGGATATTGAGAGACGCCTCGAAGAACTGCAATAAGAATTCATTTTTTAGGGGCACATAGACGCTTCCAAAAGGGAGGAAGAAAAACTATAGATTCAACTTAATGAGATACTTTGGAGACAAAAAACCAGAGTATAATGGCATAAATAAGGAGAGAGGAGCATCAAGTTCTCCCATCGATCCATGGTGTAATGACAATACATCAATCGAATCACCAAACTTGAGGATGGTCAGGGAAATCAAATTTTGGATCATGTAGGAATAAAATATGAACTGATAAGTTATTATAAATATCTCTTATCAGAACCTATAATGGATACAACCCAAGATATAAACAAGATAACTCATCACATCCCCTCCCTCATAACGCTGGAATAGAACACGACACTAATGAGATCGGTCACATAAGAAGAAGTGGATCAAGCAGTAAAATAAATGCCTCTGGGAAAGGCATTAGGTCCCGATAGCTTCAAAACAAAGTTCTTCCACTACTATTGGCCAATGATAAGAGAATAAGTCTGGAAACACGTTGAGCAATCTATATCCTCAGGGCAATTCCTCTCTTCCTTTAATTCCACCTTCCTCATAGTTATCCCAAAGGAATAAAGGGTCTCCCACCCAAAGTAGTTTCACCCCATTAAAATCTGCAATGTGATATACAAGATCATCATGAAGGTCATAGCACTGTGGCTCAAGCCTGACCTTCCCTTCATCATCTCCAAGGAACAATCAGGATATGTGGAGGGGCGCCAAATTATGGAAAACGTCATTCTGGCACACGAGGTGATTCACTCACTCAAATCAACACACACCTGAGGTATTCTTATCAAACTGGACTACTCAAAATCTTTTGAACAATTTATTTGGAAATACTTGAACTCCCTTCTTGAGGCTTTTGGCTTAGACAAGGCTTGGATAGATTGGATTATGAAACTCACTTTTTCCACCTTCTTTTCCATTCTGGTAAATGGTGTGCCCTCCCAACCCTTCTCCCCCACTAGAGGAATCTTCCAAGGGGACCCCCTTTCTACCTTCCTCTTTTTCATCATGGTAGAGGGCCTAGGCCGATACATCAAAGTCTCGGTTGAGAATGGTTCCCTCAAGGTCTTACCCCTTCACAAACTCCAATTTGTAGCTTATGATAGTCAATTAATGGATGATACCATGCTAATGAACACCCCCACTTCCCATAAATCCAACAAACTCAAGACCATCCTCTCAAACTTTGTTGAAGCCTATGGGACCTCCCTCAACCTGGAAAAATCCCAACTCTTCTTATTTAACACTTCACCTGCGGTACAATCCCATATCTCTAGACTTCTGGGCATTCTGAGGAGCTCCCTTCCATCCAACTATCTTGGAATCCCACTTTCGGCAACAACAACATGCAATATCTCTTGGGACAACCTCCTTCTTTCCATCTCCAATCGACTAAGCAATTGGACCTTCAGGTGCCTCAATATTGCAACCAGAGTTGTCCTTCTCAAATCGGTCCTTTAATCTCTCCCATCTTACTTCTTCACTTCTTTGGTAGCCCCACAATCAATCATTAAAACCATAAGAAACTTGCAGCGAAATTTTCTATGGCATGGTCACCACCATCACAAAAATTGGGCTTTGGTTAGCTAGGATAAAATCTATCGTCCTAAATCCATAGGTGGACTTGGATTAATGGATCCTCCCAAGATTAACAACATAATGGGTGCCAAACTCTTGTGGCGCTGGATTAAACACCCCACAAAGTTATGGGCCAGAATGTGGAAGCACAAGTATGACCCACACACCATTGAGGATCTCCTAATTAGATACAACACCCAGATCCAAGGCTCCAACATTTGGAATGCATCTTGGCGTAATCTCCCTCTCATTCAAAAGCATGAATTCTAGGAAATCCACAATGGATAAACGACCCTATTCTGGCACAAATCTTGGCAACAACTTCCACCTCTTCACTCTCTGGAAGTACTATGACAAATTTATCAGCAAATGCAACCCATGGCCCAACTTAATGTAAAGGATATCTGGCTAGGGACTTCTCATCATCATCCCTGGCACACCTGGAAGACTCATCTACATGAACTCAACATTCCAGTTGGGAGCAATGTATAACCTTGGTGCACCATAGTCTCTCAGAGAAAGATATGAATCAACGAGGGCCCAGATATTCTCAGGTGGGCATATTCTCCAGTAGGCAGGTTTTTGATAAAATAATCCTACTACCTCCATGAAAACTTCCACATGAGATCAAAGGGGCACATAAAAATTTCAACTTTCCTTCGGCTAATGGCTCAAAATTGCATCCTCACATGGGAAAATCTCTGAAAGTGGGGTTTTGTTGGGCCTTCTATATGTCATCTCTCTCAAAAACATGGGGAAACCATGGAGCATCACTTAAATCAATGCCTTCTTAGTGGGGAAATATGGGATCAGGTTGCCCAAATTATGCAAAAATCCAATAGAAATAGAGACAACATCATCAACACTATATAAAATTGGGGATCAAATGTCTACCAAAACTCGATCTTAAACAAAATTTGGAAACTATTTCCAGGCTTCACCGGTTGGATGATTTGGAAAGAATGAAAAAAAAGGATATTCCACTCCCAAACCTTCCCCCCCTCATTACCTAGGAAAAAATTATAACTCGTATACATGAAACCATAAAAGCTACCCACTGGTGCTTGGAAGATCTTCAGTGAAATCCCTTTGAGAGCCTTATCCTCTCAAAATGGAACTTAAATATCCCTTCCCATCACCTCTAGGGCCCTCCTCATCTTAGTTTTCCGACCCACAACCCCACCTCCTAGATCCCCCCCCTCCAGGTTTTTTCAATTTGAATTTTGATG
>CBVK0102281213.1:0-11559 GCA_900067695.1 Picea abies | reverse complement strand
GTGGTTATGGATGGTGTTGGTCTTGGTGTGGATTAGTCTTACCAAAGTCCTTGTGGTCATGGATGAGGATGATATTGTCCTTGTGATTCCTCATTGGATGTGGGTTTTTCATTATGAGGTCTTCGTGGTTATGGAATTGGTGGCTTCTTAATTGGCTCAACCCTCACTTGTTTGTTGTCAACACTAGGAGGTTGGAACAAAATGGAATAAAAATATAAATAAGAATCCTCATTGCATGGACTCCACCTATTTTTGGTGTTCTGTTGTTTTCAAAGTAAGTTGGGTGGCATAGTTAATGCAATGGTTGGATGAGGTTCTTGATGGGAATGAATACAATCTATAGAATCCTTATTGGTTTCTCTGATGTTGCCATTCCTATTTTTTGTTAGATTCATGGATCCTTTTATAACTTGTTGGGTCTTAGTGTATACTGATCAAAGTGAGCTCTTTGTGGATGTGGATGGTGTTGGTATTCTCCTTTTGATTCCTCACTAGACATGGATTTTTCATGTTAGGTGATTTTGTGGTTTTGAAGGGTTGTGGACGTGCTACTTTCCCTTGGTGATTGGGGTGGCGAGGGATAAATTTGGCTAGGGTGTCCTAGAGTCTGGATTGAATTTTTTTGGAATCAATTTATGCTTCCCCATGGTGAAAATGAGGTAAGGTTGCAATCTTCTCATGCATTGAACTTAAAATATTGGATTTGAAGGTATGCTTGGTTGTTTTGGAGGAATAGTGGTTTTGGTGGTCTCTGTGTTTTGTAAGAGTTGTTTTCTTAGGGTTTTTATTATTTTTCGATGGTGTTCACCAAAGGGTTTTTTCTAATTGGGATTGAATTATATGTGACGGTTCCACTAAACATTGTGCTAGAATACAATATAGTACCTTTCATGTTATAGATTCTAATTTGTGCAAGGTTGGGTTGTTTAGATAGGTATTTCATTGTCCCTCTACCTTTATTATTTAAGAAAAAACTATTTGGAAAATGATTTTTTTTTCCATGTAGGAAGACAAAGTCAATTCCAATTTGTTGCTTGGGGTTTATACCATTTTTCAATGGTTTCTACTTAAGGATTACTTGCACTTGTCTTTGTAGCTTGCATCACAACTACCCTAGGTCTTGTGTTGGAACACACTCCAACATTTTCAATGTTTCTATGTTCTAAAATGCGCAAGTTTGCACTATTTAGAGAGGTAATATGTTGTCCCTCTATATTTTTTGTTTAAAACAAAGTTGTTTCAAAATACAGGTACTTGTTTGTTATGCAAGGAGAAAGGAATAGAGATTGTGACTTTTTAGTTTTATGCCATCCCATTTGAAATTTTTTAGCATGTAATCTACTTGTAGTTTTCCAGATATAAAATAATATGCAAAACATAAATATTTTAGCTAAAAATGGCAGAGAAACATTGATATAACCAGAACAATACTAGAATGATACCATAATAATACCAGAATAACACCAGAATGAGCACTTTGATTAGTGATAACAATGTTCACTTGCCTCTTTGAGGGGGAAACTTTCAGCAGAGCAGAGCTCTATTACATTAATATCCAAGACAAGATTTTGCATACCCTATACTTATATTTATACTAAATCTATCTATCCAAAAGAACATTCTAGAGAAAGATCCTTCTAGAAGCGAAAGATTCTATTAGGTCTTCTTACATTTGACTTATTCTTCCTTATTTCTAGGCCTTATTGATATTCTCCTTTATTACATAGAATTATATTATTATACCTACATGAGGGGTTAGGGAGGTTAGGTCCCTAACATGCCCTCCCCATTGAAGAACAACCTTTTCCTCAAGGCTTCAGATGAGGGGATTGTTGTAGAATGGTGGTCGGATCCTAGGTGGAATCTTCTGGAGGTGTATCTTTCCATTAGACTAACACTTCCTAGATGGTGCGTTGACGGAGACGATGCTCTCTCTAGGCCAAGACTACTTCTGGATGAAACCATATGGAACCTTCTTCATCCAACTCAGGAAGACTATTTTGAGTTTGAAACTTAGTTCCAATCACCTTCTTTAAGCAGGAAACATGAAAAATAGGATGGAGCTTCAACTAGCGAGGTAGAGCTAACTGATAGGCCACCGATCCCACATGCTTGAGCACTGTGGAAGGACCATAAAATTTGGGCGCAAGTTTCTAACAATGTTGAGATTTGAGTGAATTCTGCTTATAAGGTTGTAGTTGAAGAAATACCTGGTCTCCTTCAACAAAATGGCGTTCAGAACGACCTTGATCTTCTTGTTTCTTAATGCGATTCTGAGCCATGACCAAATTTTTTTTGAGGGTATGAAGAATAACCTCGCAGACAGTAAGATTTGTGTCAACCTCCCGAACCTTTGAGACCCTTGGAATATAGGAGAGAACTGATGGGAGCTTTTGGTCATAGACCGCTTCAAAAGGAGTCATGTGAGTAGCTGTATGGTAAGATATGTTGTACCACCATTCAGGTAGGGGTAACCATTGAGCCCACCGATTTTTTCGCTCAGATGCAAAACACCTCAAATATGTTTCCAAACACTTGTTGAAAACTTCAGTCTAGCCATCTGTATGGGGGTGATAGGAAGTGGTGAGATGAAATTGGGTGCCCTGTAGCTTGAACAACTCTTGCCAAAAATTGCTGGTGAAAGTGGGAAGAGTTTCCTCTCCAATCCTAAATCAAGGCTCTAGATTAGACTAGTTGATGGACCCTACAAACATAAAGTCTAAAAATTTTTAATTAATCATTAATTTTAGTGGTTGTCTTAAGTCAAAGGGGACGAAAGTGAAACCAATGATGTTTTTGAGAGAAATAAGAGAATATTTGTAAAAAAAAAAGAAAATACTTCTTCTTGACAAATTTAGATTTGCACATTTAAACTCTTTAACCAACTTTTCAAATTACTTTTTTTTTCTAATATCTTTGAACAACAAACTCAAAATAAGATTTCCCTCAACTACGAGCTACTTATTGTCCTAAGTAAACAACCAAGAATTTACAAAAGCATTCTTTTTCCTGATTATTAATGCAAACAACCAACTACTTGATCAAACAAAGAAAGTGAAATCTATATTTTTTTTTTATTATGCTTGCAAAACAAGAAATTTGAAAATGTATTATTTTCTTCTTTTCTGAAGAAAAAAGGAAAAAATAAATAAAGACAAGACCAAGAAATGACGTATGTCCCTCCATATACCATGGGGATTCACTGAAAATACCAAACAAGAAGATCAAACAGACTCTCTATCTCATCTAAAAAAACAAATAAAGAAAAATGCAAGAACAACTTTAAAAAATAAAAGCTAAATTGAATTCAAACCTAAGCTGCAAATTGTTATAACAGAGACTAGGAATGGATCAAGAAAACCCCTGAGAAGTACTACTTCTGACAGGGAAGAGGATGACTGCCTCTTTTTTACAAAAAAATTTCCCAAATCAGGCATGCTATTGACACTTCAGCAACCAGTGTATGTACATGGATTGTCCAAAGGTAGGGCATGTGTGTACGCCTGCAGGCCCACTCCAACAAACCAGGCAGGGAGTACTGGTATCAAAAACCAGAATCCCTTAAGGACACAAAAGCTTACTTTAATAAAGAAAATGCAAGGAAAATTTGATAAAGCAAAGCTAATCTGAGGTTATACCTAGGCTACAGACTGCAACAACAGAGACCAGGACTAGATCCAGGAAACCCCTGAGAAGGATTACTTCTAATAGGGAAGAGGATGACTGCCTCTCCTTTTAAAAAATATTTTCTAAACTTAGGCTTGCTACTGGCACTTTAGCAGCCAGCATATGTACATGGGTTGTCTAAAGGTAGATCGCACGTATACGTGTGTAGGCCTTCTACAGATCGTATATACCTCTGTAACTTCCCAAAAAATAAAAAGAAGACAAGCAATCAAAGCAGGGAGTACTGGTATGGAAGACCAGAATCCCTACAAACTCAGACTCTTGCTAAAACTTAGAAAAAAGGTTATCAAACCAATTTAAAACAACCAAAAATTATCCCAAAAACCCTAGATATCTTCCCCAGTACGGTCGCCAATTCTAATGTGGGTGGAAAATCCCCCTACGGACTAGCACTAAGGGTTCTGTAATGCATGCATAAATGACCATCTAAATTATCCTACTTTTTACCATCATCCCAACATAGACCCCACATTCATACATAANNTATCCTACTTTTTACCATCATCCCAACATAGACCCCACATTCATACATAAACATAAGGATAAAAGGATTCAGTTACTCTACCTTGACCTCTGTGTTTGGTGTCAATCCTTTCGCGTTCAGTTGCTCCTCGACTGCAAGTTTCCTCCCAAAGCCAACCTGCATTCATAAATAGACAAACAAATAACTCCAAACATGCATCTTATATATGAACTAGTGTGTTAGAGGTTATAATAAAATATAATCAAAACTGAATATTGAACACCTCATATGGTGGGATGGGAAAAGTAATTCTTTCTATTAACCTCACAAAAGTAAATTACAATGGTGAGATTGTCCACTCTCCTCGAATCTGGTCATGGGATCCTCTTCAACTATGCACCAACAACTTCCACATATGCTTCTCCTCTTCAGTGAAATCACAAAGTGGTTGCAAAATATTGGGGCAAGGGGAATACAAAAAAGGGCAGAGTTTTGGTTGCAAAATATTGGGGCAAGGGGAATACAAAAAAGGGCAGAGTTTCTTTGCTCTTATTTTCTCCTTTTCTAATGGGACCCCTACCTCTTATTTTATAGGCTAAAAGAGGGTATTTATCCAGTTGAGTGACTGACTATTGGTGTTCAAATGGTTTAGGAAATTACTCGAAAATCTGTATTCTGTCTGCAAATTTCTATTTTCTGTGCTTTTGTTAGTATACACGGGTTGTAATGGGTCAGCCAACATGTATACGTGGGTAGTAGTGGTGCAGAGCACGTATGCCTTCAAAAGGGTAGATTTTTAGAAGAGTTGTTCAATGGTGGCTTGGAAAAAATGGTAAGTGAGATGGCCTGATGCCAGGTATGCATGTCTGGAACAAATAAGGGTTATAACAGTGACGTGAACCCAAGTTTGACGTGCCACTTATCACTTGGATTCATGCGTATCACATACCCTATAGACCCATTGGAATGTGACACATGTCACCCCCAGCCATTTACATGTGTTAGACCCTGGTACGAAGTCTCCTAGCTAAAGTGGTTGGTGAAGTGACCAAAACTCCAAGAATCTGGGACTTTGGGACTCTGGAGTATTTGGGGTGTAGCATTGTAGAGAGACCAAAAGGTTTGAAATTCGGAGCCACGTGGAAATATTACGGGACTTCGGGAGTTCAAGACTCTAGGAGGTCTTGTGCATAGACAAAAAAGAGACATTGAGCGTCGAAGCGCTGAAGCGTCGAACATTGAATTCCCCGCTATCCTGTGTGTCAGAAAAGGATTAAGCCAATCATTGGATTGGTTTATGGATGGACCTTCCCTACGAGAGGTAGGAACCTAGAGATGATACAAACGAGATGAAGCCATGTGGGTGTCACATGGCCCTCCACCAATGAATGCCTGAAGAACTTTGGGAAGTCATAAGATATAAACCAAGGGTTGGTTTAGAGCATGGTAGCAGTCATTATAAAGCTATGGGTAAGTAGAAGAGAATGAATCATCTTGGAGAGATGATTCTAGATGAGTTGGTTAAGGAAAGAGGAAATTATGATGCCCCACCCATTAAAGGAACATTTAGGGGTCGAGTGTGTTACACAAAGGGGTACAATCATGATGAAAGGGTGCAATGAAGGGTTCTAGTCGACCTACACATATAACATTAGAATTGTAATAATTCAATATATATAGGGCTTAATAAGGTGTTTTATACATAAAATGGTGCTTGTATAGGACTTAACATGCCCCTACCCTTCAAACAAGTGTTTTCCCCAACATTTGACTAACCACAGATGCTTCTGCATGAAGAACACATCTTCCCATGTCACCTCTTCCACTAGTATGTTATTCCATTTTACAAGGTACTCTGTAATTGCTCGATTTCTCAGATGCTAAATTCTTGTTTCAAGGGTTATTTTTGTATCTAGTATGATTTCCCCTTCTTCATTGATCTTTGGCCAAATAGTTTGGGTTGGGATCTTGTTGTTGATGACCTTTATTAAGAAAGAAACATGGAAAATGGGATGTACAAATGAAGATGGAGGCAACTCCATTTTGTAATCCATACTTCCAATCCTTTGCAAAACCTTATAAGGGCCATAATATTTGGGTTCTAATTTGTTGTCCTTCTTTTGTTGCTTGAGGGGCATTTGTTTGTATGGATGTATCCTCAAAAATACCCAATCCCCCACTTCAAATTCCCTTTCACTGCAATGTTGATCTACTCATTGTTTCATCCTATTTTGTGCCATAACAAAGTTGTCCTTCAATAGTTTCAGGACCTCTTGTTGGTTCCCTATGTGTTCCTTCGTTGCTTGAACCTTTGTATTCCCTTTTAAGGGTGATTTAATGGATGGAGGATGATATCCATAAAGTGCCATAAATGGGACATTTTTGATGAAGTATGGAAGGGTGTGTTGTACCACCATTCCGCCAAGGGAAACCACTTGACCCATTGTGTTTGTTTATCATATGCAAAGCAACAAAGATATCCTTCTATACATATATTCACAATCTCAATTTACCCATCAGATTTAGGGTGTTAAGATGAGTTGTGAGCCAATTGAGTACCCAAAGAAGAAAATAATTCAGTCCAAAAATTTCCAGTGAAAATTGGATCGCTGTCACTTACAACAATCTTAGGGACTCCATGTAACTTTTGAATTGTTTCCATGAATGTTGTGACTAGTGCACTTTATTTAAAAGGATGATAAAGAGAGAAAAAATGGGACTACTTTGTTTGTCAATCCACTACTACCATGATGATAGTCTTTCCTTCATATTTGGGTAAACCTGTAATAAAATCCATTGAAACTTCTTCCCAACATTGACTTGGTATAGCTAATGGTTGTAGGAGAGCTGGAGTCTTGTGTCTCTCCCTTATTCTATTTGAAAACCAAACATTTGGACACAAAATTTTGAACATCAGTTTTAAGACCTTCCTAGAAAAAATCCTTCTTGGTCATGTGGTATGTTTTCAAGAATTTAGAATGTCCTCCTATAGAAGAAGTGTGAAATTCTAGAAGGACCTTTTGTTTGAGTTGGGATTTCTTACATAAATATAGGAAATCATGATACCATAGAAAATCATTCTTCCATAAAAACTTATCTATTGAACTGGGATCCTCATGTAGTTGTTGAATGATATTGCATACATTTTTATCTTTCTTCCATTATATCCTTACTTCTTCCACCCAATCAGATTGCAGAATAGAAATAGAACATAGTGAACCTTTTGTTTCTTCTTCTTTATTGGAGAGGGCATTTGCCACAACGTTGTATTTTCCCTTTTTGTAGATAATTTCAAATTCATAACCCAACATCTGTGTAACCCATTTTTGTTACTCTTTTGAAGATAATCGTTGCTCCAAGAAGTACTTCAAACTATCATGATCTCTTTTGAAGATAATCGTTGCTCCAAGAAGTACTTCAAACTATCATGATTTGTTTTTACTTTGAAGTGTCTTCCTATTAGGTAAGGGCGTAATTTCTGAACTGCATGTAGTATGGCCAACATTTGTTTTTCATAAATGGGTTTTACTAAGTTTTTTCCTTTAAGTCGATTTCTTTCAAAGGCAAGGGACATTCCTTCTTCCATTAAAACTGCACCAATTCCATGGCTTGAGGAATCACACTCCACAATAAATGTTTTTTTTAAATTCAGGTGTGGCCAGGAAAGGAGTTATGCACATACCCTCCTTGAGTTTTTCAAAATATTTGGTTTCTTCTTGAATCTAAGAAAATGATTCCTTCTTTAATAATGTTGTTAGAGGTGCTGCTATTTGACCATAGTTATTGACAAACTTGCAGTAACAACATGTCAATCCTAAGAATCCTCTAAGTTTCTTTAATTTTGGGGGAATTGGCCATTCCCTCATAGCTTCAATTTTGTTATGGTCCACTTTTACACCTTCATGAAATACAATATGACTGAAATATTCCACTTCTTGAAACCCAAAGGCACACTTGGAAGGATTTTCATAAATTTGTTTCTCTTCCAACAATTGTAATACTATGTTAGCATGTTGTGCATGCTCTTCCCAATATTTGTTGTATATTACTATGTCATCAAAAAATACTAACACAAATTTTCTAAGGTGGGGCTTGAAAATATAATTCATAAAGCTTTGAAATGTTGATTGTGCATTAGTAAGTCCAAATGCAATAACCAAAAACTTATAATGACTTTTATGTGTTCTAAAATATATTTTAGGGATGTCTTCCTGGCTTATTTTGATTTGATTATATCCCGAACGAAGATCCATCTTAATGAAGAATTTTTCCGCATGCAATTCATCTAATAATTTATCAATGATAGGAATAGGAAACTTATATTTGATGGTCATTTTGTTGAGTTGTCTATTATATGGACACATACACCATGAACCATCCTTTTTTGTAACCAACACCACTGGTGAAGAGAAATAACTTTGGCTAGGTTGAATGATGCCAGCCTCTAACATTTTCTAGAGCATGTGCTCAATCTCACTCCTCTATTCATATGGATACTATAAGGCCTAATGTTAAGTGGTAAACTTCCTAGTTGCAAATGAATAGCATGGCCATGATCTTGAGCAGGTGGAATACCCTTAGGAATTTCACCAAATACCTTGGCATGATTGTCGATAACTATTTTAAGATCTAATGGAGTAGAGGATATAGATGTTTGAACCTCTAGATAGCACAATTTTGCAATTACACCTTAGTGTCCCATTTTGAGTAATTTTTTCATGCTATTAGAGATTATCACTTCAGAGAGTTTCTCTTGGATACCTCTAAGCTCAATTTCCTTGCCATCTAAGGAAAATATCATGAAAATATCTTGAAAAGTAAGGGCCATTGTTCCCAATGATTGTAACTATTGGACCCCTAGTACAACATCAACACTACCCATTTGGATGGAAATCATGGGGCTATCCAAAAAATACTCCCCCATGTTGAGCTTAATACTATGGAATTTCCCTTAACAATTTATGGTACCTCCATCTACAATCATTAGTTTAAACTTTGGTGTTGGGTATACAAAGCAACTGAGATATTTTTCTAATTCGTAATTGATGAAATTATGGGTACTACCTAAATCAATGAATATTGTCACCTTTCTCTTTTTTATGTACCCTTGTATCTCGAGGGTTTGTGGGGTATTGATGCCTTCCAATGCATGACAATATATTGTTGGAGTAGTTTCTTCTGGATCTGGATCTTGTGGCAGTTCCAATTCATGATCTTCTTCCTCTTCACAGTCTATGTCGAATAATTTATTCTCACTACATTTATGCCCTTTATTGTACTTGTCACAATTGGAACATATTCCATTTGATCTTATTTCAACCACTTTTTGAGGTTTCAACCTTGTCAATTGAGGTACAATTGTCTTATGAACCCCAAAACGATCTATGCTTCATTTGTATTCTCCACTAGTAGACTTGTGTGTAGCCTTACTCTTGGCTTGAATATGATGATCATATTATATATCTTCCATAATATTTGCAGGATGTCTTAACAAAAGCTCATGTTTAATGTCCTCTTTTCATCCACCCATCTAAGCTTGCAACAGTTTTTCATCACTTATTTCATCCACCCTTGTGTCCAATACTTGAAATTCTGAATTACAATCTTTAGTATCACCTAAGTGTTTGATTCTTATCAATTAACTGAAGTATTATTCTTCCCAAACTTTCCCATATTGTGATTCTAAGTATCTTGTAAATAAACCCCAAGTATAATGATAAAAATGGGGAGCTATGTGAATCCTTTTCTTATCATCCATAATATTGCGTAGTTCAAAATATTTCTCCAATTGGTTCACCCAGGTAAAGACCTATGTTCCATCAAACTTCTTTAATTCAATCTTGGGAAAGTTGAATATAGGACCCCCACTGTAACTAACTCCACTTCAATCTTGGGAAAGTTGAATATAGGACCCCCACTGTAACTAACTCCACTATTAGAGTTAAATCCACTAGAAAATTACTTATTAATGAAAGTTGTTCAACCAAAATACTACCATTATTTTCATGAGTTCCTTGCATTTTGATATTTCCTTTATAGGTTATCTCATATAGAGCATGAAATATCATGAAAGACATGGAATTTTGCAATTCCTTCATGAATTATTGTATTTCTTCTTTAATGACATTCGTATTTTAATCCATATTCTTATCCATATTGTTTTCCATTTCATCTATATTTATTTTCATAGTTTCATCCATCTTCTTATCCATCTTTTTTTTTCTTAGGAATACAGCACCGGAAACCCCCGAGTACTTCCCCACATTTCGTGGATGGAAAACGGGGTAAATCGTTCAGCCTGATTACAGGCCTAACCCAATGGGTACATCGAGTGAGGCCCTAAACATGCTCATGGCCACGGATTTGACCCCAGAACCTCATTCGAGAAAACAACGACACTCATCCACTTGAGTTAACCCATCGAGCTTCTTATCCATCTTATTTTCCATTTCATCTATATTTCTTTTCATAGTTTCTTCCATATTATGTTCCATTTGTTCCCTATTTTCAGTGATCCTCTTTTCCATATGGTTATAAATCTCTTCAATTTCATCTCGAGTCATGGTTGAGCTCTCTGGAGGTTTAGCCAATGAAGTGAGATTTGGAGGAGCCTTTGGATCCATATGAGAAAATAATAATTATCCTCTTTCTCCTCTTTATTACAATTTTTTAATCACCAAAAACATATCTTCCAATAAAAAGTTATGCCAATTGTAAGTTATGTACCTTTTAAGCCCTTAATTTGGATTTTCTCCTATTGGTCAACCTTCCTTCTGATGTATTTCTGAAATTTTAGCCCTTCTAAGTCTAAAATTTCTTCTTGTGGTACTCTGATATGTCCTCTCTGCAATTACACAAATCTTACCAAAATTTGATGTGCCAAGTGAAAGTTATGATAACTTTCCCAAACCTTGCTGCTTTTTGGACTCTTCTGTAGAGACAAATTGTACAGAATATCACATGTCCAATATTTGATACCTAAATCTGAAATTTGTACCAGAAATAATACAGACTTTCCTCTTTAAAATGCAACTAACCTCACTAAATTTGGATCCTCGGTGAAGAATATATGTTGATTTTACCTGGAACACATGTTTGAGACTAGTAATAGGACTAGTCAAACACCTTGTCTTCCACAGGATATCTTTGAAAGTATAATGACCCAGAAGTTGAAATTCCTATCACAAATACCTTGTAATTTCTTCTAAATAACCTCCAAGTTTCACTATATCAATCGGCCCAAAAAAAGCGCTATAGAGAAATTTCTAAGATGACTTGCTTGGAGAAGACCCCTCGGATCAATGCTCTAATACCAAATGTTATGATCCAACGCCTTAAAAATGACAAAAAGCCAATGAATTATAGTCCACTTCGAGGGGGAAACCTCCTTTTACAATATATCCAATTCA
>CBVK0102281196.1:0-11359 GCA_900067695.1 Picea abies | reverse complement strand
ATATATATAAACAATGAGGATGATGATGAATAAAGAATTAGAGGTGCGGCTCTTAACAGGTTGTTGGTTTTCCCGGTTTGGGTTTCCATGGTAAATTCTCTGTGTAATGTGTGTGTGTGCCATTGTATCTTTTATGTGTTTATTAAGAATCAATTTGCAGTAATTAATTACACAAGGTTAAAATCTACACCTCTCATCTAGGGTATGTAAGAAGACGACACCCACAGAAATTTGTAATTGTTCCATATTTTGATCCATGAAATTTTCCATTTTATCTTCAACTTCCATCTTTTGATCCATCAAATTTTCCATTTTAAGTATTTCTTGTGAATGTGCCAAATCAACCTTTCTTAACACATTATCACCCATGTCATTAACTTGGTTCCTCAATTGGGATACCTATTTTTCTAAGTCTTCACATTCTTTAGGAATCATGAATGAGTTCTATGGAGGTTTAGCAGGTGTATAATTTTTTCCACCACCTATTTCCATGTGAACCAAAAATAATATCTAATTAGATTTATCCTCTATTTGTCTTTACCACACCTTTTGAATCACCTCAAACATATCTTCTAATTAAAATTTGTGCAAGTTTCAATTTAACATACCTTTTAAAAACCTTGATTTGAAGATTGTTTTGTAGGTTGACCTTGCACCTAATATAACACTGAAATTTCTACACTCCAAGTTTGAAAATTTAGACTATAGTATCTTGATATTTCTTCCCTATAATTCCATAGATTTGACTAAATTTTTATGTGCCAAGAAAATATTATGGTAGCTTTCCAAAAACTTAATTATTTTGGCCCTTTCAAGAGAGTGAAATTGTATGAAATTCCACGTGTCCAATTTTTTAGGATCTACTTATGAAATTTTGACCTAAAATACTATGGTATATACTTTATTCAATACAACATGTGACACTTAATTTGGATATTAAAGAATCAAATATGATTTTTTTACCTAGAACAATTGTTTGAGACTAGTTTTAGGACTAGTCAAAAACCCAAAGTTCCATGGAATGTAACTTGTAAAGTATAGTGAACCAGAATCTGAATTTTTTACTACAAGTAATTCATCTCAAACCCCCCAAAATTTTGTTGTTTGAAACTTCCGAAAAAACATGTAGAGAAAATTCCTAGATGAATCATTTGAAGGATCCAAACCTGAGGGTTGTATGCTTTGAAATCAAATGTTATGCACCAAACACCCAAATAGCATAAAAATAGAAAGATAAGTAAATCCATGCCTCAAGAATGAAAGAGATGAATGAATGACAAGTCGCTTCAAGGGGGAAACCTCTTTTTACAATATAACAAATGCACAAGATGAGATGATCTCTAAAAATGGGTATCCTTTGTATATATAGGAGTGAAAGAGCACAATTACAATTAAAGGGTCTAGCTAACCATTAAGAGGCCTAGCCTACCAATAATAACAACACTAATATAACAATACAAATGCAATAACTCAATATCTAGGGCTTAACACTAGAACTTCTCTTATAATGATAGGTTAAGTAAAGTAATAGGGAGAAGGACCTTTCTTAAGGGGCTCATTCCCCCTAATCATATTCACCTTACTTTTGATAGCTTGTAGGGATTATAGTTTAAGGATGCCTTTTACTAGACACTATTAAGACCAAGACCTATTGCACATATCTCAATTTGTATAAAAAATTAAAGATTTAATATATATATATATATATATATATATATATATATATATATATGAATGAGATTAGGATAAATATTATCAACGAACAATATGCATTTTTAGCATTGAAGGGCCTAAGTGGATTCGAACTCATAACTTCCTAGGCTAATATAGTGTTAGCATGGAAAATCAAATCACGTGGGATAACCCTTAGGGATAAATGTTTGAAAACATATCATCCCACCCTCAAAAACTTAAACAAGAGTGTATCTTGTTATCCCAATTGGTCCACAAGGAGAAAACATGTCACAAGTTGTTTGGAAATATCTCATCCCACTCTCAAACAATTATTAAGAAAGAGTGAGATGGTTGGTACGTTTCCAACCCCAATTGGACCATTAAAGACACACATGTCACAAGTAGGATTTAAACCTTTGGATGTTTAAAGTTAAACTAAGGTTCATATATTTATCCATGATATTCTCCAATACAACCAAATTGTTAATTTTAACATCTTAGATGGTTGTGAACTTAATTCAAATAACAAACTTTTAATCTTAACTCTAATTTTTGTCATGTATAAAAATTCCATGGAATAAAATTCTAAGAATGAAAAGAGCTTGATCTTCACAAAAAAGCATATTTTCCTAAATGATTTAAAAAATGAATCAAATCTCCCAATAAGTAACAACAATATCAAGGACCTCTATCATAACTTTACAACAGCACTCTCAACTTATATGAACAAATTTTCTTTCAAAACTTTTTGTAAGAGGGAAAATCGAATGGACAACCCTTGGTACGAGAAATATTGTAAGATTGCTAGAAACTCCATTAGAGAATCCTCTCATGAGCCTCTAAGATCTATCAGGATAAATATTTATGAAGTACTAATTAAAAGAAAATACAAATATTGATGATGATTATGTTTAACATCCACTGAGACGAAAATTGGTCTATTGAACCTTAAGAAAAGAAAGAGATTACTTGGATTTCTTTAAAATGTTATTTCGATGCTTGAAAAGCCTTAAGAGAAGCATACCAAGATCACTAAAGTTTTGATGACTTAGAAGGTTAGGAAGGTTGATATTGTGAAAAATATTTGGAAAATGGGATCCTTATAAATAGAAAGCAAGAGAAGCTTCTACAACTTTCTAAATTAAATCTGACAATATTTTGGAGACAAATTCTAACTCGAGAAACTAAATAAATGGATGTGATCCTTCAGACAGATTAGAATTCCTACCTTAAAAAGTTTTATAAATCCCCTAATGTTTTGGAAATCACTCAAACCCTTTTTATAAATCAAGAGGATTTTACCTTGGAGGACATCGATTTTGGTGTTAAACATATAGCAAAAGAGAAAACTAAGGACAATGAAGATTATCAAGTGAAAATCTTAAAAATTGGAGGTATGTTCTAATATCTCATAATCATAAGCTTTTCAATAAGGCACTCAAGCATGGTTTCCCTAAACCATGGACTCAAGGCCTTGTTATTCCTATCTTGAAGAGATGACAAAAATAACTCTTCAAATTATAAAACAATTATGATTAGTTTTCATCTAGCTAAGTTTTATAGAATTATTATGGAAAAGAGAAAAAAACTTAAGACAAAATTGGTGGTTTTATTAGATGTCATTCAATTGTCAATCACTTAGTTACTCTTAACATTATTGCAAATGAATGTTGAAATAACAAAATCAATCCACTTATGTTAATTCATTCACATTATGAAATCTTTTGATACAATGTACAGTGACTAGAAATAACCTTTGGAATAGACTAACTATCACATGCCCGCCAGTTAACATGTTCAAACAGTGCATATACTTTATTGAACTGATGTTACCCATTTATTGTGAAAGGAATAAATTGACAGAACTTTCCACCATGCGCGTCCTTTAACTATCTTTTGATTTGAAAATTTAGTTGTAAAGTAAAACAAATATTGAAAATTTAGTTGTAAAGTAAGACAAATCGTACTGAAAGAATAAAGGATTCAGGTTACAGGGACTTCAAAGACCAATAATTTATGATAGTGGCATGGGTCGGGTACTGGGAATGTTTGCATGTTCCTTCCTTACATTTCAAAAGGATTTTTCCATCCGATTCTCAACCGTATGCACCATGGTTTATAATGCGCATTGCGAACCATTACTTTTTTACCATAAAGAGAAATATATGCTATAGGTACGTAGTGGATCCGAGGGGCATGTGAGTTTGGTCAAAAGATATATTCAATCTTAACAAAATAAAAACAGGAATTAATTCTTAGGAATATTTATATTCCTAAGGATTCACTCCACACATTCTATTTTAGATAGCATTGTCATTAGTCAATGTGGAGTTTTTTCTGGATGACATGAGATTTAAAAGAAAAAAGAAAATAAACACAAGATTGATGATTATTATTAGATGGGAAAAACTTAAATGTACATTAATATGTAATTAATTTTGTTAGTGTCGTATACACTAGAGTTTAAGTGTAATTTTCATTCAATATATGAGTACAAATGACTATTTTTTCTTTGGAAGAAAGGAAAAAGAAAAAGGAATTGATATTTGGCGAGGAGCATTAAAATCTAAGTATGTGTTTTAATTGTACTGGGGGATTCATGATGACTTTTTTATATTGTAGATTACATGTTTTCTAGGTTACTTAATTTTGAATATATGAATTTGTAGATTGCACGCTTTCTAGGTTGCAATTTTGAATATATGAACTTGTGAATTCGTAGATTGCACATTTTTTTAGATTACTAGATTTTGAATATGTGAACTTTGAATAGGTGAACTTGTATTTGGATGGTTACAAAGTAGTAGAGAATGATCTACCCAAATAAAAAGAGGCTACATAGCTATGCCAGTGACGTTAATTCCATTGTTATCAATGTTATTAAAGTTTTCAATTAAAACATTATGGAAAAAAAAATTATACTCTTTCTACGTTAATTCCATTGTTATCAATGTTATTAAAGTTTTCAATTAAAACATTATGGAAAAAAAATTATACTCTTTCTTTTAATAGAAATATTCAAACATATTTCTTAACTATTTTATAATGAAATATGTTACCATTTCATTATTTGTTAAAAAAAATTCATGATTCATTTAAAATTTATATAAAATACAAGCATGTATTAACCTACATGTTTCACTTGCATTATTATTAAAAAAAAAAAAAAATAAAAAAAAAAAAAAAAAAAACATTGCTCATTCTCCTTCTCAAAAAAAAAATATATTAATAAAACATTCCTCCATCATATATATATATATATATATGATATATGTACCCCTAATTTAATTTTTTAAAACCCCTCTTTTAATTTCATCTAATATATTAAATTTATTTTTTTAAACCCTTACAAACGAGTTATGTTATTGATTTATCACTAAATCCCTGGTGTAAAATATTCTACTTACCTGATATTTTGTCAAAGTTGTTTGTTTGTGATATTTTGATGCGATACTCACTTTGTACGTCGAATTGGAAACGCATGTATTGGTTATATGCTCCAAAAGAGAAAGAAAAATATTTCATATGTATTGGAGCATATGGAATTGTGTATATCGTATTAAAAATGTAAATATCTGTTTTTGTATGTTTAATAGTTAGGTTCGGGAAGTGTGAATATTGAGTCCCAAAGTGTGAATATTGAATTTGACTTTTAAAAGTTAAAAAAAAAACTAATATATAAAGATTATTAATGATTAATTGTGGAGTTTTTATAAGATACAAATCATTATAAAATTACAAGTGTTACTTATTCCCCGTGAAAGCCTCTTTCATCAACATTATTCTTATTCTCAACATTATGTTCCATTTGAACTAATTGTGTCTCAATTGCTATAAATCTCTTTTGATTTATTTTCATTTATAGTCATGACCATTCCATCTTTGGTGACCATGCCCATATGATGTTATTAACATCAATGGACATCATTCATTCTATTCCAAAAACCCATTGTTGAGTTTTTTTAAACAATTTTTTTACAAACTTTGTTTACCTTTGATGTTCCAATGGACTTGCACGATTCATGTTTTACCATGTGAGTCTCAACGATAGTATAGGGTGAGTGAAAGAAGTTTGTGGTCGAAAAAGTGGCAAGCAGGTCTGCAGGAACGTGCACTCGCATGAACGTGTGTGTGTTTTTAGGTTTGGAAGTGGTCGAACCTCCACAAGGCTTGCTACGTAGATTTAGTGGTAGGAACCCGCGTGCCTTCCTAAGAACGCGTGCATATTCCTTCTGTTAAAAATTTTTAAAGGGTCGTGAGCGCGATTTGTGTTGATTGTGCACAAATCACGCTCACATTTTGACTCGCATTGAGCAAAGAGAGAGGAGCTATAGAGGAGCAAAGAAGGGAGGATCTTGCCACCATGTCCAAGTATGTATGATTTATCTTATTTTTAACCCAATTTAGTCATTTCCAATTTAGTATTTTTCTCCCAAGAATCTAATTTATTTTTTTTTGTAATTTTGCATTTTAATTAAAAAACCAACCTAATTTGTTGCCATGGCTTTTAAATCGCAACATATATAATATAATGGAACCCCAAGACCATGTAAACCACTCAAAATAAAACCAAGAATATCAGAACTCCAACCCACCACAACCACCCAATGTAAACACTCAAATTGATAAGGGGTTTGTTATATTAACAACCCTTGAGGAACAATTAAGGGACACTAGAGAGCCTAGCAGAGTCTCCTTGCCACTTCTTTGGACATCATTACGAAGTCCATTGCAAGTGCTCGAGGGAAATCAACCTCTATTTCTGATTATAGGGCAAGAATATATGAGTACTATAGCACTGGTTTGGATAGAAACCCAATCAAAGAACTGGGCATTTCAAAACAACAAACATTGTCTCAATAAATATCAATAAACATTTCCTTTTTTCCTACCCAACCATATTGCACAATCTATATCTAATGATTGTACAATGAGAGTTAGTTGCTCAACAACATTATTATTTGAAGTGAATTCATCTATGGGCTTGTTACATAGAGGTCCAATGTAGTGATCCTTGAATTGACATCATGTGTGGGTGGCATATCAATGTTGATGTCTAATATTGCACTATGGATGACCAAAAATTATCTCTTTCATACTCATTAGTGATGAATGACTTGTACAAATCCTTCAAGACATTCTTGCAATAGGTCATATTTGGACGATACAATTGTTCCCCTCCATATATAATCCCTTTTCTCTTTAAGTAAATATAAGCTTCTATTCCTTTATTTCTTTCTTCCATCTTTGAAGGTTTCTTTACTTATAAGCGTGATAGTTGAGGTTTCCCTTTAGGTAATTGGACAACTATCGAGCAAATAACACCACACATTGATAAGAGATGACCATTTTTCATCTTTAATTGAGGCTTTATATTGCATAACTAGTATGACATCAACAAGCTGGAATTTGAAGCATTGACATCCTTTGATACTAATTGTCTTATAGTTCTTGTCCAATAAGTGAGGTGGCTCCATAAAGCTCCTAAATTCAAAGACAAAGTCAATTAGGTATTGGGGGAAGGAACAAAGTTATCAAAAATCAGGCTCTTGTCACCAACACTGTAATAATATAGGTTTGGATCAATGGGGTCAATAAAGACCTTAACAAAAGGACAGATGAGGAAGAAGATTGAAGAGCTACAAAAACAGAACCAGGAACTAAAACAAGAGGTGAAGGAATACCAACTACTGGATAGGTAAATTAAGATAATAATCTTCCATATGTTCCAACTATATCTTCATGTATGTGACCCATTGGGAGAAAACTGACCTCCACAATTTCAAATACCCCCGTTGTTAGAAAGGATGCAAATGCAAACATGTAATGATTTTTGTTGCCAACTACACAATTATCTATTTGCACCAACAAAATAGGTGGTAATTTGCTATGTGACACAAATCTATTAACATTTCCCTAAGGATTTGTACATGGAAATTTGACAATATATCCATGTGTAAGGTAGATGTTTTACAGTCTCTTTGGAAAATCTCAAATTGTTTCTTGTTCTAAGAACATGGGAGAGTGAGGGTATGGAAATATTTGGCATTGCTTATTTTAAACAATTTGTGTGGAACCCCATGGATAATATATTATCAAATGAACATTATTTGGAGATGTCGCTTGTTACATACATAATGTTATAAAGAGAAGATATATATCATATGAACTAATACCAATAGACATTTTATATGGCTTGAATGAATAGAGGTGAGTAAAATATTTTCATAGTTGCTTGCTACTTTACTTCTCTTTAGTCTCGAATATATAAAAAGCTAAAACATATCTCAAGATGACCATTATATGCAAATGGGAGACATAATTTTAGTTGGATATTTTAGTGCTAGGATAGGTTGTATTCAATAAAATATATTTATATAGGATATAGATGTTGGCATGTTTACAAGCAAAGTGTGCTTTTCATTGATGGAAAGAACAACATTGGCATGTTTACAAGCAAAGTGTGCTTTTCATTGATGGAAAGAACAACATCGACAATGACATGTCTACAGGAAAGAACAACAACAATGATGGCATGATTATTGACAGAGTGTGCAATCCAAGCTCAAGAGGAATAACGTAGAGTTGTACATAGAGCACAAGTGTGCGCTAGAGCTAAGGTTAAAGCTCAAGAGGAATAGCGCAGAGTTTCATGCAGAACGCAAGTGTGCGTCGAGACCGAGGTTAAAGCTCAGGAAGAATAGCGTAGAGTTGCACGTGGAGCGCAAGTGTGTGCCAGGGCCGAGGTTAAAAATCAGGTGGAATAGAGAAGAGTTGCACGCAGAGTGCAAGTGTGCGTCAGGGCCAAGGTTAATTCCATTACCAAAGCTCAGGAGAGATAGCGTTCTCAAAAACGCAGATGAGACCCAAAGTCATCAGGACTCACAGAACCTTTGACACTTAGACAGATGAGACCCAAAGTCATCAGGACTCACAGAACCTTTGACACTTAGAAATTCTTCCAAGTCAATAGGATGCGTAAGCTTAGAAGGAGGAGCGACAGTGGTCATTAGATCACCAATCTCGGATACTCAATGTCCGTTAGATCAGAGTCCAGCGACTAGAGAAAGTGTAGAGGAGAAGTACAGATCTGATCCGTTGGATCTGAGCGTCGAGGACCAATAGTCGTCATATTCAATATAACTGTGTAGAGGATAATAGCCGAGAGCCATCCTCCAACTTCGTGAAATGTGAAATTGTGATGATATATGAACCGTTGGATCCAGAGGACGCGTGGCGAGAGATCAACATTTTGCTAACTCGCGAATTGGAAAATTCAAAGTAAGAGTTGTAGGAAATCGCGATGTTCGAGTTTGCAAGTTGATCTAGAGCGTTAGATCATGAGGAGTTGTGAGTCATTGATTTGACGCTCGCAAATATAGGGAAGGCAGGAGGAAAATAACCGAGGAGTTGGGAGCCGCAACAATCCTAGTCGTTCATCTGGGAAGGACATGTGATAGCCGAAAAAGAAGATTCGCAGAATCGTGAAGTCCGAGTCCATGATATTGATCACAACCATTGGATCGAAGAATGTCATGGGTTGTTGATCTAGAGTATTTCAAATATCAGGAGTTGGAAGAGTCAGGGTTGGATCACGTTCAAACACCCGACATGCAAGGTCATGATTTGATCACAGTCATCGATCAAAGGGAGAGCATGGACCGTTGATCTGGCACGATGAAGAACAAAGTCCGATTTCTCGAAGGAGAGATCTTGACACTTGGATTGAGGACTAATCTAGGCCATCAAATCCAGGAGAAGAACATGTGCCACGTGAGGAGATCCACGTCAGCAAGGACAAGTGGCATACCACGTCAACAAGGACACGTGGCGAGAGATCAATGATTTGTTGATTCGCAAATCACGAAATGAAGAGGAAGGAATGAATGCACAAGACGGGAACTTGTGAAGTCCCAAAGTGCGAAGAAGTGATCTTGACCATTGAGTCACAGGAAATCTTAGACTATTGATCTGAGGTGATTGAAGTCATGATTTCTGGACTTGGAAGAAGGGAGGTTCTCTAAGCTCTGACATCGCGAGTCGCGAAATCCTGAAGTGCGAAGAAGTGATCTCGATTGTTGGATCATGAAGAGATCTGGATTGTTGGTTTGGAAAAGCACGAGTTGAGGACTTGGAAGAAGGGAGGTGCTCTAAGATCCAACATCGTGATTCGCGAACTCTCGAAGTGTGAAGAAGGTGATCATAGTCGTTGATCAAGGAAAGTCGTGAATCGTCGATTTGACATCGAGTGTTCGAAAATCGAGGATCAGAAGAAAGGAGATGAGCTAACCTCTGAGGATGTGAAACACAAAGACCTAATAAGATCTGGACCGTATGATCGAAGAGGAGTCATGACTATTGATTTGGAAAGCGAAGAGTCTGGGTGACTCGTAGCAGAATATCCGATATCCGAGAATGCGAAGCACCCTTTTGCTTGGCCCCTGGTCACATCCAAGGTCACATCAACGGAAAATCAGGGAAGGAGCTAGAGTTGTTAGGCTCCATTTCGGATATCGTGAGTTGGGAGAATCGAGGCAACCCACAACTGAATATCTGATGTGCAAAGTCATGAAGCGCCTTTTTGAATAGGCCTCTGATCACAACTCATGGTCACGTGAAAGGAAGGGGCTTAGCTAGAAAATCTAGCACCCAATGTGAAGTTTTCTCAGGAAGGGAAAAAGGTGCCAAAGGGATGAGCGTGCGAAGGTTCTCTCTATAACTATCGAGACAGACTGATTGTAACTGCAGAAAAACACCGATTGCATCTACCAGATAATTCGAAGAATATCAGGGTGATCACCAGAGGAGCTGAAGAGTCTCGAGGTAAGTGCCAGTGGAATGAAGAATCATCATAGAGACAGGTGATAGATGGAAAAGCATCGAAGATTGTGGCTGCCAGAGAATATTCTCAACATGATCTCCAGAGACAATGAAGAGTTAGGTGTATGATCTGGCAGAGGACTTTGCATGATAAATATATGCAGAACAGAGAAGAGATGGTTGTTGTTGTTGAGGGTGATGCATGTGGGTAGAAAGAGACGCAATGCACAACTGGAAGAAAAGAGAGAGGCGTTGTGAAGATCATGCAGAGGCATAACGCATAGAAGGTATATGGCGCATAGAGAGCATAAAAGGTATATGAACAAAAATCACAAGGTGTTGTTGTGGAGAGTTATTGATGCAGGTAAAAGCATGCTGTGAGTAGCAGCTGAAATGCACAGAAGAGGCATAGCACATAGAATGGAAATGTTGCACAGAGCATAAAGCATAGAAGAAAAACATAGAACATAGATGCATATCTGAGAGAGGAAGATAATGTCGAGGTGCACATGCAGAGACAAAGCAGAGGAATAGAAAGTTCAAGAAGAGGTGAGCAGGAAGACATTGTTGCAGGCAGAGCAGAGCACTGTAGCAGAGTAGTGATGAGACTGGTAAGCCATTGACAAACACTGTATCATTGTAATAAGTTTTTGTAACGAAGATTTATAATCAGGGTGGTAGGGAGGTGCTAGGGAGGATTGTTATCCTCAGAGTTTCAAGTGGGTGCTTTAACACAGGGAGTTGTAGCTTCCATCTTGTTGTAGCCAAAAAAACCAGGGTGGCAGGGTGGTGCAAGGGAGGACTATTGATATCTTTTATATAGGTTGGTGCTTGTGTGACTGGAAGTTGGTGCTTCCATCCAGTT
>CBVK0102281195.1:2873-14405 GCA_900067695.1 Picea abies | reverse complement strand
ACGGAACCATTTGTTGGCACAGGGGCAGACCCAGGGTTCAACGCTTCAAAAACACACCAACAAAACCCTAACTACCAACCCTTTAGACAACACCTGCGAAGCATATGAAGTCTCACCCAAGGTAGAGGCGTGGGGGAGGGGGAGGGATTGTAGGAATCAGGTGTCTACAACCTAGCTGGGACACAGATCTGTGATTACAACACTTGACAGAGCAAGTAGCCAACAATATGCATTAGGTTGTGATTCTTATTCACATCGCAGATTAACCTTTATTATAGATTAGCATAGTAACAATCAATATATAATCCTTAAAACCTCTTAGCACATAGCATAAGCTCATATCTAACATTCATCAGTCATGAAGCACTAAGAAATTATAGATCTATCTATCATACATCAAGATTAGTGCACTAAGCAGATAAATACATAAAGAACATAATAAACATTGCACAAAGCATATCAACATATGATTTACGTGGTTCACCCTAGTGTGGGGCTATGTCCACCAACCTCTTCTTCTTTTTTATTAGTCTGTATGCTTCTTACATTCTTCTGCTCTTGTGCACAAAGCCACAGATCCAACTCCGCAAAGGATAGAAGATCTGCAAGCAACTTGCTAGATCCTCCTTCCCCGAATTAGGTCACGATACACAACCTTACATAGTTTGTGCAAAAAGCCTCTTACACTCACTTGCACTTAGCTCTACAAGTCTCAACACTCAATATGCGCAAAACCCAACAACTGTTCTCCGCACTTAGCAACCTTTACATATTCTTGCACAAAGCCAACATAGACAACCCTTGCTCAAAGTCTTAGCTACTTATTTATACATTACAAAAATGCCTACGCATGGGTAAACCCATGGGCCAACATCCTATACCCATTACATAAACCCTAAAAGCCCAAAAATCCCGCAAAATGGGTGATATCCCATGATATCCACTTCGCCATGGTGCTCCTTTTTCGACCAGCCTATCGAAGTCCTAAAAATGGTCAAACACGACCAATGTTTCCTCAAAACTTGGTCGAGGGCCAACAACCCAGCTGGAGGGACTTAGTTTCTCGGTTCCGATATGTCTCATTACAGAGGTTTGTCACCTATGTACTTCTATTGATTACATTAATAGAAATACTATTAATAGAAATACTATTTTCTCATCCAATTGATATCTTGCAAATATTTGTATTGCTTTCCATGGGTGTATTTGTTATGAATGTTAATGGATTACTCTAATTTATATCCTAACATTATATATCATTACCACATGCTTGCATATGTTGGTTGTTGAAGACAAGTTGCAGGCATAAAACTTTGGGTCACATGCTCAACGACGGTCTTCTTCGGACATCTAGATGAGGTAGGATTCTAGCCTTCTCTTATTAGAATTTCATTTGTATATCATACTTGAGACTAGAGTTGATTTCTATGTGTCACTCTGTCTATTGTGGTTTTCCCCTATCCATAGAGATATATTCCTAGATTCCTCGTAATGGAATTGGTGACTCCAGTAGGGAAATCTCCTTTTGGGGGTATTGGGTATTTTTCTCCTTTATTTGCTCTCTTTTTTCCTGAGTTTTCCTGTTTCATGTTGCTTGACAACCTGTATTTTTCCTTTTATCTCAGTTTCTTGGCCTAACCCTTTCCCTGGTAGTGTCGTTTTTGACATACATGGGATTTCCCTTGACAGGGCACGTACATACACATGTTTTCCTCCTTTAGGGCACGTACATATGTGAGCTATTCTCAAAACAGTCGCGTACACTATTTTCTTAGTCTTTTTTATTGAGTTTGGTGTTTGTTGGGTGAGTTTTGTTGGTTGTTGAAACTTCTTGGGTCTATTTTCTGACTATTAAGTGCCTACAGAGTGATAGGAAGCTGCTTTATTGGTGAATCTTTTGGGATAACTCCTTTCTTTTCATTTTCTCATTTTTTTTCCTTTCCCATTGGTCTGGGTAGTTTCTTCTTAGTATCCTGCTTGGCTTGTTTCCTTTTGCTTGCAGTAGGATATTCCTATGAGTTTGTTATTCAATCCTTGCATTTTATTTTCATTATATCGAAAATAGAAAAAAAATTGCTTCCTTGCATTTTACTTTTGGAATTTGCATTTTTGGCTACTTTACATTAGTTTTGGCATATTAGAAACATTGCACTTTATTGAAATTGTAGAGATTGCATCTTAGAAACAACATTTAGAAGCATACCATCTCATTAAAAATTAAGACTAGTACTTAGCAGTGTTTTTACATTTGCTTCCTTTTATATATGTTAAGTCATAATACCATTAGTTTCACGATCACACCTCTTGAGTAAGCATAAGCCATTAAAATTAACGTTGAATAATTAAATTGATTAAAAACTATTTTCTTTTTCATGGTACACAAACAAGTATAGGACCTAGGGCCTTGGAGTAGGATTTTGTGAGTAAACTTCTCCGAGGCTATAAAACTGAACGTATGTGTCTGAACAAGGGGTTGTGAAATACATTATATAATTGGTGTCCTCAGGAGGCTCCACTCACACCAGAGTTAAGAACGAGGTCACGTGAAGTTGGTTGCAGAGATAGTCCTCTAATACCTTCCTAGTGTAAAATATATTTTTGGGGTTCTATTCGTATTTGGGGGTATTTCTAGTGCCTTTACCTCCATGAGAGGTGGTTCTCTTAATATTTTGGTCTTTGCTACCCTTACCATACAGTGGACCGGACTTGGGATTTCTTACCTGAGCATTGGTTATATCATGGTGAATCTAGTTGTTTAACCTAGGTAGCCACATAGGTTGCTTGCAGGGGTTATTTTGTAGGTACCCCGAGTCAGATAGGGATCAGATAGTACACATACTTTATGGAGGTTTTCCTCTCCAGGGGGATCTGACTGACTGCACTGTGAAGCCTACATGGGTCCTTATAATTGATTTTGACACCTCCACTCTATTTTTACGGAGTCTCAGAACCCTCTTGGGAAAGGCATACCTACTTTAGTTCAGGAGGTCCCTTTCAACCATCATATATTGTTTGTGTGCATTGACCTTCAACTTTATTTAGGAGTGTTCTCTTTGATTATTAGTTGGCCTTAAGATTTTGTATTGCGTCGTGATTTTTGGATACTAAGGTTGGTGGAGCCCCTATGAATCCCTCAATTACCGCTACCCCGCCCATGGTCTCTTCTCATTCAATGGGGATGAATCCTTTCATATTTCTGAGTGGTATGATGAATCGTAGTCCTCAACCAATGCCTTGGTGTTACACGTCAAAATTCCTCACTTCGATAATGTCGCATTGATTCATTATCGCAAGTGTCACACTTTTGTCACAAGTGTCGTAAATGTCACATTTTCGTTCTGCGTGTATCACATTGCGAATGACACCATGGAAACACTTGATACATCCTCTATAATATGTTAGAAGAATAAGATGCATCATTTGACAGACGAAACAAAGTGTTTTGATATGAGATTTGGTCATCTTGACAATTGTTTGGAATATCAATGCTCCCCTGCTCATATGCAAGGAGTGCTAGCGCTGTCTATTTATATAGTAGGGAGCGTTGTAACACTTTGTTTCCCATTTTAAAGGAGCGTCAATTGGTTGAGAAAATCATGGGAAGAAATCCCCCTTTTCTCTAAGGACAACTAGGGATGATTTGACTTGTTTTGGCTCGAAATCTAACCCTTAGGCGGCATCTAAGGGAGATGCCATAAATGATGGAGTCATATCCTCAACTAATCCAAAATATAACCAATGTGGTTGGGCCTCCCAAATCTTATAAATGGTGAAAAAAGAGGAAAATAATCAACAAAAGTATTGTCATTCTAATCATGGATCTTTTAAGAAAGGGTTTGGACAAGGAGGATTTGGAGAAGCTATTGCAACACCATCCATGATGTGTCTCTTTCAAGTTCTCATCAATACACTTGGCCTATTCCCTTCTATTTTGTGTATCTTACATATGATTTTCTATTATATATGAATTTGTTTAATCCAATATGGTATAGTAGGAGTTTCGTTGTTTCTATTTGTTGTTCGTGGTTTTTCCGGTATCAAGCTTTGTGAAAGAGTTTGGACATCAAGCTCGAATTGGAGCAGCAAGGACAAACACCAGAAATAGGTATGATCACCCTTTTCCCCTTCTCTCTGTTTGGCTAGTTAAACAAATCTCAAAGGAATGTTAGTGTCCATTTGTATCTTTATGTCTTGGTATTAGGGGTCTAGAATCGAAGGGGATATTCACTTGTTCACAGGGGAATTTTCCTATAACACAAGGGATTGCGCTTGGGGAGATTTCTTCTGGATAGAGGGGCACTTGATTGGCAAGAACAAATCTGTAGTAAGGTTGGTTAGGCAATCCAAATTAGGCTATTTCTTTCCTCTAAGAGGAAGGCATAGTATTTGAATATGAATATGTTGATCATATGCGTCGTACTCCCTATTATGGAAATTACTACAGAGATATTGTATTTCTTATGTCTGTATGAGTATTATCAATGTAATGTGGTCGGTAGATTTGAGCTAATTGTGTAGCCCGGAGTTATGAAAAGCTTCAATACCCACGAGCTAGTTTTGCAACCAAGAGTTGTGAAAAGCTTCAATTCTCAACCCCTGGTCTCCATGAAAGACTTTATTCACAATATAAATTTACTGCCATATATAATTGGTTTAAATTATTGTGTATGCGAGAGGAGTGTAGAATCAAGGGTGATGACGTACCTCGCAGTCATGCTTATACTGGGAATACCATAGTCGTAAAGTTGCAACCATTCCTAGTTGAAACACTATGCTCTATGTCATCTGTATAGAAAGATGTTAGAAATATATGTCTTTTCACTGACCTGATGCAATCATAAGGGTTGATGAAATTAAGTATTAGAGGTGATTAATAAATCAAACTCAAAGAAAATTAAGTTAATTAGTTTCAATTGTAGCTCTTTGGCCAAAGCTATTAAGTTACTTTTCAAATATTTCCTCTTTGAATGATTTGAGACTTTATACTTACCACAACCTAGCTTGTATCACTCTTTCTTGTTGCTTGTTTTGTCAAGACATTTGAGTGATTTCTTTTTCTCCTTATCAACTTTTGGAGTCTTCTCTGAATTTTCTTGTATTCCTTGAATGCTTGTCGATTGTCGGGTCCTTGATTGAGTGATTTATCATACTTGTTTATTTCATCTCCCATTATCCTATGAGTGCATGCTTTGTTTGAAATATTTTTTTCTTCGTGTCTTTTGTATTTGCATTTGACTCTATCATTTTGATTGAAAGTAATGGAGTGTTAAAGGATTTTCATTTTCTTTTTTTATATATTAGAATCAAATAAATAAGATAGTTGCATTCTCTCTTTTGGGTAGTGTAGTAGGTTGCATTTAGAAAATTTCATTTTGGAATTGGGTGTTTTTGTTGAACAAAAATTGAACCTCTTCTCCATCCCATATGTAGGACTCATTGAAGAAAAATATTTGCATATCATTAAGTTTCACTTTCGCACCCTTGAGTAAACAACAACCCTAAAATGAAGCGCTTATAAAATTGATCAGACACTTTTATTTTATCTGGTCGTGAATTGACATTATCTTAAAGTGTAGGGATTTGGAATAGGTTGTGTGGATAACTTTCCAAAGACATCAGAAAAACATAGAATCTTGTGCTAGGGAGCAGTAAATCCAATTGTTCGTATAAGCATAGTTGGGATCCCCCTCTCACATAGGGGTTAAACACAAGGTCGTGTGCAGAAGAGAAGGAGAGATTTCCCCTCCGAAGCTTAACCCACATAGTGGAAAGATTGTATATTGGGGGTTCTTTCTAAGAAATGACTGGTTTCATTTGGTCTCAGAGCTTCATGAATCTAGGATTTGTTCGGGGTTCTTAGTAGTATTTCGGTCCACTTGTATTTAGTTCTCTTGAATAATTTCAAACTTGTTATCATGCCCATATGTTCCTTCCCGACTGTCGATTGTACCCTCCCGGAGGCTGACTGTGAGTTGATAACCTTAGTGGCCTATATCTTTAGGGTTGAATACACAAGGTGACGATGAAGGGGAGTCTTCTCTATACCTGGGTAAGATGTTGGTCAAACTCACTTGATCCCCTTGGAGGGTACACCCACGAGTAAAACCATGTGGAAACTTGCACCAACGGGTAAGTCTATTAAGCAGGTTGCCAACGTAACTGATCCACCCGCTATATCCCATCCCCTTCCTATATTGATCTCGTGATGGTTGATTTCATCACCAACTAGTGGTTTTATTTTGGGAAGGTTTGTTTGATTGTTCTCTTCTTAGATTGTAGCGTGTGTTGTTTTTTTTCCTTAGTGGACCTTAGGTCGAGTCAGTGTTAATGGCATCAATTCCTGGGAGTACCAACGAAGGAACCCATTTTCCCAAGGAACCTTTCACATTTACTTATTTTGGAAAATTTGGTCCTCTGTGCGTTGCCACACTGATTCTTCCAGGACTCACCATCAGGTTACCGGTTTGGTTGTTCCCCACTCTGGTGATCTCGACTTTTCTTAGTGTTTCGAATGCACCTAATGCTTCGTATGTAAGCACACCACCCACAAATCAACCTCATGTCAACCTTTATCCTTCTTCACCCATCAGGTCTCATTCACTTTCTCCTTCCTCACCTAGTGAAAGCTCTAAAGCAAGTATCCAGGTTGATAAGAACAAGAAGAAACAAAAATGGAAGAATAAGAAGAATCAGAAAGAGACCAAGACTCCAACTACATCAGGTCATGTTGGATCTGAGCAACCAACTACTGTTAATTGTATTGGGAGTGTTGATAAAGTCAACAAGTTTAAAATGAAGAATCCAAATATGAAATTCCCTTGCAATCTTTGTAAGGGTGACCACTTTCTGAGGGATTTCCCTAGTCTCCCCAAGGTCTTATAAATGTGGTCTTCCATGTCATCAACTCCTACTAAACATGTTGGTGATACCCCATCAACCAGTGACGTTAAGGTTGGTTAGAAGAATAGAAATGTCAAATTTCCTTTTATGTTATGAGAAGGTGATCATTACTCTCACCTTTTCCCTCATATGGACGAGGCTTCTTATATTTTGGAAAAAAATCAACTTCCAAATAGTTATCATAATATCTCTCCCAAACTGTCATTAGTTGATGGACTGGTCAATCTGGTTCCATCCCTGATTAGTCCAGTTGATCAGGTGGTCAATCTGGTTTCATCCTTGGTTGAACTAGTAACCCAAGTAGTTGATCCAGATCTGTCATCGATTAGCCCGAATCTTCATCTGAAAAGTGAAACCCAAGTGTCTAATCTAGTTCTGTCAACAATCATTCCCACTCTTCATCTAAAGAGTGCCAAAGTGGTCGACACCACTCCTGTTTTGGGGAGTGATGTGTCTCTTGACCTTGTTGTCTCGCATATTATTCAACCAATGGTTGAAGATGTGGTCATGCCAATGGAATCTTCGGTCGATACCACTCTTCTCTTGGAGAGTGATAAGTCTAAGGAAGTGACATTGTCGATGCAATTCTTCTCTTGGAGAGTGATAAGTCTAAGGAAGTGACATTGTCGATGCAATATCATCCAATCCCACTCTTCTTTTGGGGGGTGATGCGTCTTTCAACCATGTCCTTAGCATTTATAGTTTTTTACCTTCTGAACAAGGAAGCATTCCACTCTCTCTTAGTACGCTCCCTCCAAGTACTAGGATGGTTTCCTTTGATTGGAATGATCTTGTAGAGCGTCGCCTTCCTTCTTCTGCACTCTTCCATATAATGGGCATTCGTCGATGTATTTTAGATGAAGGATCCTATGCAAGTATTCTATCCTCCTTGGCTTGGAAAGATTTGGGTTCTCCCAAGCTTGTGTTAGCTACTAGTGAGCTATTGGATTTTGATAGAAGTATTGCATGGGAGCCTTGGCCTACCCCATGATATGTTTCTTAGAACAACATCCTTGAGTCTTAGTTAATTTCTTTTCAGACTCCAAAAAATGAAAAATATTGTCGAGTGAACTTGTCTCTTTCACACTCGTTAAATGGTTTTGAAAGGACATCTATTTGGTATAAGTTTAACCCTTTTCCAGACCAAGTAGACTACTTACAAAAAATGAATACTCTTGTCACCATTGGCTAGAAGATTCTCTTGGGTATTATTTTATACTTTTCCAGGACTAGGGGACTAACATCTACGAAAAAGGACACTTTTCGAGTTAAGTTGTAATTGCATCCCATTATCCTTCTTGCAATGTTGAGCCTATTGTTGCCTCTCTCTTTCTTGTTATAAGCCTCTTGCCCCAAAAATTCTCAACATCAGCCAAAAAGTTCCTTTCATATATCCTTTGCAGCTTGACACCCTTTACCCATAGAGTAAACATCCCCTCGAGTGCCCATGCCCCACATGTGTTCCCTTGCATTGAGCATAGGTATGTTCCACTTCTTGGAACTAGTTACTTATTTGCAACACTTGTTTCCTCTCCTATATCATATAATTCATTTTACTATGAAAAAATAAAAATAAAATACGGGAGGGAAAATAATATTATCTCCTATTGGCAGTAGTCGTGTCGCCTTTGAATAGGGAAAAAACAATCGATTCCATTTCATCCAAGGTATGGGTGTAACATGACCTTAGGAATTTGATATCGTTACTTAGAGAGTCTACTCCTCCGGTTGATTATTCTTCCAGTCCCTATGGAGAGTTTGTTGATTCCTCCTACGTCATAGTTTTTTTTCAATGATCAGTGTTAAGTCTATAATGCCTGAGTTATCCATATGTCTCATGCTCTTGTTCAAAGGAAGTATCATGTTGTGTCGAATACTCCTCAGAACTCTTGACTTTACATGTCGACATACCCTCAGTATATCTCATAATCACATGAATTTGTTGTCCTACCTTTCACCCTGGGACTACTTTCATTATTGGTAGGTAACCTTGAACCCAACAAATCACATATCCTCATTGGTCATTGACTGGGGGGTTTTCCTTGTGTTCGATGACAAGAAATCTATTCACACATTGGGATTCATGCAGTTTCTTGGATTCCATTTTCCCTATTGGTGGTTTCCTCTCCTTTGTCAACAGTTTTTCTCATTGGTTGTTATTTAGAGGGTCTCTTTCATGTACTACTTGCATCTAGTGCATGTGAGAAATGCACATGGTGGTTGGTTCATGAACATACTATTCTTCTAAGATCCTCCTTATCAAGCTATTTATTTGTACCTCACACTAGATGATGAGAGATGCCTTAATTCTCTCTTTTCAACAGGTCTCCTTCCATCGAATTCAACTCATCTATTATGGAATAGAGATCTAGAGTCCTATGAGTACCTAGAGGCTTGCATTCACCAGTGGCAAGTTCTCCCGCCATCGATAGTTGGGAATACATCATTGTCTCGTGATCAATGGATTCTTCAAGTGTTCAAACTCAACACCCTTATTCACACTTGTTGAATGTACTTGGTGCCTTGACACCTAATTTCATTATTGGTGGGTTGTCTCACGTTTGTTACCGGTATACCTTAATGATTGGTAATCAAACAAAGCCTCATTGTGTTCAACTTCAAGTCTTCTATTCACATAATGTATACATGCACCTTCGACGGATAGTGTAGAAGACTCACAACTTACAGTAGCAACATCCCATATCTATTGTTGTCTTTCATTGGACCAATAGCTATATGAATTCAGTGATCATGGAAGATCATATTGTACTCCATTGTATACAGATTTCTTGGATTCATTTTGAGACTAGACTCCATTGTGTCTTGTTCGTGACTATAAAAACCTATGGCATGTGTCCACTTTGTATTTCCTATTCATGGCCATGAACATCTATTTGAGATATATCCACATCAATATGCATTGTAATTCAGATTGACAACCATGTGTACAAATTCATTATGAATTTTAATATTCTCATAAGTAACTAGTACTTCCATTTGAGTCTTCATTACTCCACTTTTGGGAATTATATTGTATTTCGGCCATCATAGATACTCCTCTTACCTCACACATTAGGGGGCATATCTTATAGAAAATTTTTCCACACTCCATGCATCTTTCTTTGATGGCCTTCCATTTACCTCTACAGACTTCATTTCCCCTTTGCTCCAAAGATAAAAATACTCATTTTTTTATACATGTACGCGACCTATCGGTTATACAAATTGCGTATGTACACAAGATGCTCCATTACAACCCACGTACATTGAGTTTGGTACTCAAAAAAATTAAAATGCGTCAGGTTTCCATGCCATGTCATGAGATCTATGATCCTTGAGCTTCCGTATACTAGAAATTCTCTGAATCGACCTTTCGATTCCATTTGGAGGCTATAAATTGAGCCATATACAAGTCTTTAAGACATTCACATGTCATAGAGAGAAAAAACACTTGGGAGAAATTTCACCGCAATTGAGTCTGCATCCCTTTGTCCTTGAAAGCCTAAACTTCTTATGTTCAGCCCCGAACCTCTTCCTATCTTGTGATGGAGAACCTCATTGACTCCTACATGTGAGCTTGCCTTTGTGAAGGATTGAAGTGGTGGAGGCCTAGCTGGAGGGAATTAGTTTCTCGCTTCTGATATGTGTCGTTACAGAAGTTTGTCACCTTTGTACTTATGTTGATTACATTAATAGAAATACTTTTTTCACGTTCAATCAATATCTTGCAAATATTTGTATTGCTTTCCATGGGTGTATTTGTTATGAATGTTAATGGATTATGCTAATTTATATGCTAACATTATGTATTATTACCACATGCTTGCGTATATTGGTTGTTGAAGACAAGTTGTAGATATAAAGCTTTGGGTCACATGCTCAATGGTGGTATTCTTCGGATGTCTGAACGAGGTAGGATTCTGTCCTTCTCTTATTAGCATTTCATTTATATAACATACTTGAGACTAGAATTTATTTCTGGATGTCGTTCTATCTGTTTTGGTTTTCCCCTAGCCATAGAGATATTTTCCTCATAACAAACTCGAAGTAAGAAAATTGAATTCAACATTATTATTGGGTTTAAACACATATGCCCACTCTCTCCAACATTATTTGGCATATAGATCAATTAGAAGATTGGATCAGGTATTTGACAGTTAGTTGTCATTTATGTCAACCCTTAGAGCATTTAAGATATCCCAAAGTTGTGTTCGAGATTGATGGTGAGTTAATTGTCATTGATGTCAACAAGAGTGGTTTATGTCAGCAAATGTGATGGGTGCAATTGATGAAGTCTACACGAAGCCCCAGAGGTGTGGTCATGAGACCTGATTTTTTTTAGGAATAAGGACATGGAGGATAGTGTAAATCCAAGTAACACACTCATAGGTGGACATTCCTCGTCATGCCATTTCCAACAGTAGGTGGAATGTCATGTAGTTCCTCACGGTTGAGGATTTATGAGGTCATGAAGTTGGAAGCCCCAAAGATGGGTTAAGAAGCCCCTATGGAAGCACCAAAGATGGGTTAACAAGACCCTAATTGGTTGCAAGTAATTAATGAAATGGTAAAGTGGTTATAACAAGAAATTTCAAGAAGCCCTAAAGTTAAGGAAAGAGGTTACTTAGAAAA
>CBVK0102281194.1:0-19355 GCA_900067695.1 Picea abies | reverse complement strand
ATGGCATAAACATTAACATGTACATGATATGATACAGGTTGATGTACATGGTATGATGCATGTTAATGTACATGGTATGGTACAAGTTGATGTACATGGTATGGTACATGTTGATGTGTATGGTTGATACCGGTTGATGTACATGGTCGATGATTGATGTAAATGGTTGGTGTACATGGTTTGGTGATGGTATTTGTATCCATGTGAGTGGATCAGTTGGTTGGTGATAGTGTATTAGTGAAAATGACATGATGGTTGATGTGACAGTGGTAGTCACGGGTTGTTGTGACAGTGACAGGTTGGTTGATTTGATAGTGACAATGACAAGTTGGTTGATGTGACAGTGACAGTGACAGGTTGGTTTATTTGATAGTGATAGTGACAGGTTGGTTGATGTATTGGTGACATTGGCAGTGACAATATCAGTGGTAGTGACAATGAGTATACACTTATATTTCAGGGTGGCAGGACGGGGCAAGGAAAGGGGGTTGTAGCATCCTTCCGGTTGGTACCGAACAACACAGGGAGTTGGATATTACTTTAGGTTGGATCTTGAGAATCAGAGGGTTGTAGCCTCCTTCTGGTTGGTGTCAAAGAACACAAGGAGTTGGAGCTTCCTTCAGGTTGGTGCCTGAGAATCAGGGGGTTGTAGCCTCCTTCTGGTTGGAGTCAAATAATTCAAAGAATTGTAGCTTCCTTCAGGTTGGAGCCTTTAAATAGGGTGTCGTAGCATCCTTCCATTTGCAGCTATATAATTGAGAAATTGGTGCTTCCAATGAATGTATTCTTTGATATATAAGAAAGCATTCCATGATTTTCTCCCATTTGGGTTTCCACGTAAATTCCGATGTACTATGTATTTGATGTGATGTGATATTTATGTTTATATGATCATGATACATTTATGATACATTGATGATATAATTTTGATTAAGTTGAATTTTATATATTGTGGTTAAAAGTGATAAAAGTGTTCATATTGATTCACCCACCCCCCCTCTCAGTATTCCAACATTAGGAAGAATGTGGAAGAAGGAATACATATACCAAGTCATTCTTTGTTGTTGTTGATATATACAAATGATTTGTGTTATTGGTAAGGCACAAAAATACTCTCCAAAGACATCTTGATTTCATGAAAAAAAAATTAGTTTCTCTAAAATCACGTTAATGTCAAAAAAGGAAAAGGTAATGGCAATATATACATGAATTAGGGACATAACCATGACATCTAATGGAGACAAATTGGAGGTAGTTCCTTCTTATATATATTTGGGACTTGAATTTGATTGAAGTTATAACTACAACTATTTTGTGAATAAATAGGAAATAGGGTGCATGATGGCCCTCTAATATATGAAGAACAAATGTACAAAAATTTAGCTATGGAGTTAGAAATTGAGAATGTTATTCTTTAGAACATTGGTGCAAACAATAATTTAGTAGGTAACTATATAAAATGAAATGGATCAAAACCAATAATGGTTGTAAGAGTGAGTATCTTCAATATTATTTTTACAATCAATGAAGGTTAGTAAACCATATAAAAGACAATGCAATGTAGAGTGGATAAAGACAAAAGAGAAAAAAATTGAGAATTTAATGAAAAGAAAAAAAATGATAAAGGAGAGAAAAGAGTGAGGAATGAGAAATGAAAGGTCAACCTCTTGGCATTACCATTACTTAGTTTTCTGTATTTCTCTCATAAATTTCACTCTCAAAGGGTATTTTGTGCCAAGGAGAGGAGCATTGGCAGTGAGCCAAAACAACATTGTAACTAAATATTGCTCGAATAATAGAATGATCTCCCATTCAAAATTGGTTTTCCCATTTGGTTTTCTTGGTTATATTAGGGTGTGAGAGAACGTTCTCTATGTGCAAATGAAGAACCCAATATCTCCAGAATGACCATCATCCATGAAGTCTGAGATCAATGGTTGTAAAATTTTAGTTGTTGCAATTAAGTAGGAAGTTGTTAGTTTTGAATTCTTATTGTTAGGGGGATTTCTCACTCCTTCAGACTTCAACTCTTTACCCTGGTCAATTCCATTGACAATATCGACTTCAATGTTCCCTTGTACCAAATTCCCATTGTTGGTCGACTTAATCCACAACTGTTCCACTTTCCTGAGCGTTCTTCTTCCCTAAAGGGTGAATTCACCTTTCCTTCTAAGTGTACATTTTCCCATAATCATTTTTATTAATTGTTGAGCATTTTATTTAATTTCCTATCCATATAAATCAATTTTTGGGTTTACTTTATAATTGTTGGGACATTTTCCCATTTTTTTAGGCGGATTTACATCTCCCTAGGCTGATTTTACTCTTACTTAGGTGAATTCTTCTTTTCTTGGACTGCACTTTCATTCCCTAAGGGGAATTGATCCTCAGTGTGTTGTTTTTTCCCACTCACGTAGCTATATGGTTCATGTACATGCCATGCATAGCATATGTCTGTCTTCTCTTTCTCTCCTTGGTGGATGGCATCGGATACAAAACATTGTTTTTTGGCATATAAGCATGATAACAAGGAAAAAATGATTATTTTTTAATAAAAACATTTTAGCATTCATGGAAGTGAAGGGAATTGGCTATGAATAGGAATTGGTAGAGATATACAAAAAGAGAATGTTCATCTTCTAGTACTCTCATTAAAATAGTCGATTTAGCTTCACTTAGTAATTTGAAATGGAGTATTTAATTTATAGTGTTTAATTTAGAGTCTTGCATTGATTGTCTAAGACTCGTGACATGACCAATGTTGTTCATTAGTTGAAAAATAATGTCAGTTGTTCACTCCTTCATTAATAATATTTTATTTATTTCTATATGTTCAAGGATTCGTGCATTTTTTGTTGGAGTATTGATGTTCTGGATGCCTCAATTCATAGCAAAAAAAATGTTTTCACCTTTCATGCCTTGTTTCCTAACCTGGAAATTGTTTGAGATGGTGCATTGTTTCCACTAGGATTGAATACAGACAATGAATCTAGTGCCACACCAAGTTGTAGGTTGTTTCTACCAGATATCACCTACAGAGTTTAGTTGTAGCCATTCGTGTGTAGAGGATTTTCCTAGCATCTCAGAGCTAAGAAATTGAACCATTAGAAACAAAAATGGAAATGCCCAAAACAATATGGATGAGTAGGTTGCTCCATTGTTGAGAATTGGGATTGGTTTTCCATAACACTCAAACTAGTGAAGATAGAACTCAAAAGACTTGATTGGCATATGGAACAATAGGCTATTCAGAGATAGAGACCTGACGTAAGTTGGCTCATTGAGAACAAAGAATTTTCATGGTCATATAGTTTCTTGTGTGCATCTTTTGGAGAGAATGAGTCAGCCAATCATCTAGAGAAAAGGTTGCACAAAGAAAATCAACCTTGTAGCCACTCTTAGAATAGAGATCCTTGTATAGGATAGAGGCCTAGTGACCTTTTTGTAGATAGAGCAACTTGTACAAGGCTAAGAGAGAGATCTGAAATGTACTTCCGCACGAGATTTGTGTTGATGAAGCGAGTGGTCTATAATTCCCCTTGTTTATGGATCATACAATATCAAATAAGTTTCATCATTTAATGAGACACAACTTCCATAAATTTGAAGAGAACATTGTATACCTTAGCATGGGTAAGGGAAGCAAAAAAAATTTAGAAGACTTGAGGGCCAACAATTCTCATCTTCGAGAGGAGAATGAAAACTTGAAGGAGTGGGTATAGATGTTCAACAAGAGGATGGCAGAGATGGAAAAATAGCTTAAGACCTCTGTCAAATTGTTTCCAATTATTAAAAGGAAGTTTGAATAATTCCAAGGCTCCCTCATTATGGTCATGACATATTGGGACAAGCATAGAGCACAACTTGTACACTTGGGAAAGACATTCATTAAGTTAGATAACTAGCAAGAATATAGACTCACTTTGGTGATGGCATAGTTTCAACAAGAGTTGGTAGAGAAGGAGGAGGCCTTGGAAAGGCTCTAAGAAATTTTCCAAGAGCACCAGGAAGAAAGGACACCTTCCATTTCCATTTCATATGCCAACACCATTACTAAGACCACCTTGGTAAGCTCACCTTCCATAAACATTTCTCTAGAGAAGATTGATGAATTTGAAAAGCATACCAGAGGCATTGGTTCAAAGATCCTAAGGAAGATGAGTTATGAAGGACACGATTTAGGAAAGAGAAGTCAAGGAATCATAAGCCCCATTGTAGCTGCACAAAAGGCCAAGCATGAATACCTAGGATTTGATGGAAGAGTGGAAAATCCCATGACCATGAAGACCATTTTTGTAAAGTAAAAAGGCATGTTGGAGTTAGTTTGTTCATCACAAAAGAGAGAAATAGTACATGAAGGTGGTATCCCACTACCACCTCAGCCTACTTTTAGCTAAATGAATAAGGGTAGCAATGAGAAGTGCTTGAAGATGAATCCTACAACATCACTGAGAAGAAGCTACAAGTTAATTAGATGGGGCAAGAAGAAGACACTTCTTGTTTGTCACTACTTCAAGAGGAAATTCCATAGTACTATGAACTGTTGATACTCAAAGGAATGTTCATTACGTGGAAAGAAAGGCCATTATGAGGTAGCTTGATGGGAGAAGAAAGACACATGCCACAAACCATATTTCTTTCAGAGGAGGAATGACAAGAAGAATTCTCGAATCCAATAGTAAAATCAAAGGCACATGGAGAGGAGGAGTATGTTAGGAAATCCTTGTAGCAACACCATGAACTTTTTCCACCACTGCAAGTTGAGTGGACATTAGGAAGCGAAGTGTTGGCAACTTCACCTAGAGATTCACCCCAAAAATCACTCAGTGAAGAGGAGAGTGTGGAAAGTGAAGCATAACAAATATGAAGAGTTGCATGCATCTCCAATTCAATGAGAAGAAGTTTTTCAAGGAGAGATAACATCATAGGAGGTGTGCATCACTATCAAAGAGGATAGAGAGTGGATTCCAACTACCAAGGAAACACCATTCCAATTTCTACCTACAATATTCTAAAATATGTTTTTCTTCTTGAAGGTGTGATAAAGATTGATGCACAAGGGTCAATGACCTTAGAGGGAGGATTTCTTGATAATTACATGATGTACTTGCAAGCATATGCAAGCACCAAAGGTTTTTTTCCACGTTGGGAAGCAATTGATCCTAGCAAGAGAAGGCATGCCACACTTCCTTTTGAGGGACTAATACATGATGGCATATATTTTTGGGGTAACATTGAAAATATACCGACATTAAACTTGGTTTCAATGGTTTCCAAGATGAACTATTTCCAATACTAAGAAGGAGATGGGAATGAGCACTGAGTCCAGAGTTCAGATTTGGAGACTTCTCAGAGTTGAGATCCAATGAGAAGACTTTTGTTGTGGGAACAAGCGAGCCAATAACTAGAGATAGAGCCATATCCAAGGATCGAAGCCAGTATCGAAAGCCATGAGCGAGAGCTAGAGCTAAAATCATAGTTATTTCCAGGAGCTATAGTTAGAGTCATGTTCCATAGAAGCAGACAAAAGACACATTGATCCAGAATGGTTTCCTTGAGATTTTGGAGACCAAAAAGCCTCTTGATGTGGAGGTTTGTTATGAAATGAGTCTGAACCAAGAATGGTTGCAAGACTCAGTATCTACAAGATTATTTCAACAATTAATGAAGGTTATGTTATAGCAAATTTTGCCTCTCCCCATGCAAATTGCTTGAATGGGATTTACATTTCCCTATGCAGGATTGAAGTCCCTTATTGTACCTTCTAGAGCCAAAAAATCATATTTTTCCACATATACACACTCTACCAATGAGAAAACATGTTTATACGCAGGTTGCACCACTACAACACGCGTACATCAGGTTTGGTGCTCAAAATTAGAAATTGTGTCGAGTTTCCATGTCACCTCATGAGATCCATGATCTTTGACCTTCCATATACTGGAAACGTCCCGACTCGGCCCTTCAGTTCCACTTGAAGGTTATAAATTGAGCCATATCCAATCCATGGGAGAGAGAATTCAACTTTTGAGAGCAAATATACTCTGGAGAAATTTTCACTTCACATTGAGTATGCATCCATTTATCCTTTAAAGTATGAACTCATTGTTCAACCCCCAAGCTCTTCCTTTTCTGATGGAGAAACTCATTGTCTCCTTTATATGAGCTTGTCTTTGGTGGAGGATTGAAGTGGTGGAGGCCCAGCTAGAAGGGAATTAGTTTCTCGGTTCTGAGATGTGCCGACACAAAATTTTGTCACCTATCTACTTCTATTGATTATTTTAATAGAAATACTATTTTCTCTTCCAATTGATATCTTGCAAATATTTGAATTATTATTCCATTGAATGTTAATGGATTATGCTAATTTATATGCTAACATTATATATTATCACCATATGCTTGTGTATCTTAGTTGTTGAGGACAAGTTGCAGGTATAAAGCTTTGAGTTGCATGCTCAACGGTGGTCTTCATCGAACATCCGGACGAGGTAGGCTCTTGATCTTGTCTTGTTAGCATGTTTCATTTATATAACATACTTGGGATTAGAGTTGATTTTTTCATTCATTCCGTCTGTTGTGGTTTACCCCATGCCATAGAGAGATTTTCCTCGTAACATGTTAGTAAACAATATAAAAAAACAACGCAATGTAAAGAGAATAAGACAAAAGAGGAAAAAATTGAGAATTTAATGAAAATAAAAAAAAATAATAGAGGAGAGAGAAGAGTGAGGAGTGGGAAATGAAAGGTCGACCTATTGGCCTTCCCATTAACCTATCTCTTCCTATTTCTCTAATCGATTTCACTCTCAAAGGGTCTTTTGGGCCAAGGAAAGGAGCATGACAGTGAGCTAAGAAATCATTGTAACCAGAGATTGTTGGAATAATAGACTGATCCCCCCATTTGAAGTTGTTTTTCCCATTTGGGTTTCCAGGGTAAAATTTGTGGGTTCATTTTGATTGGTTGATGTGTTTGATATTGTTTGTATTCATATTAAATTGAATTTCTTTCTGGTTATTTTATGGTGTGAGAAATCATTCTTTGTGTACGAATGAAGAACCCCAATAGCTTCGAAATGACCACCATCCATGAATTATGATATCAATGGTTGTTAAAATTTAGTTTTGCAATTAAGTAGGAAGTTTCTAATTCAAATTCTTGATATTAGGTGATTTTTTTACTCCTCCAAACTTCAACTCTCCACCCTAGTTGATTACACTTCCTAGATCAACTTCAATGTTCCCTTGGGACAAATTCCCATTAGTGGTCGACTTAATCCACAATTGGTCCTCTTGCATGAGCAATATGCTTCCCTACAAGGAGAATTCACCTTTTCTCTGAGCATATGTTTTCCCAAGACCAATTTGATTAGTTGTTGGGCATTTTAGTTAACTTCCTAGCCATTTAAATCAATTGTTGGTTGAATTTTAGTTGTTGGGTTGAATTTATAACTACTAGGATGTTTTCCCATTTTCCTAGGTGGATTTACATATCTCATGGCCAATTTTCCCTTTACCTAGGTGGATTCTTCCTTTCTTGGATTGCAATTTCATTGCTTAAGGTGAATTGATCCTCTATAGTTCGTTTCCTCTCACGCATGTAGTTGTATGGTGTCTGTAACAATCTTTTAGCATTGTACCTGTTCCATAGTTGAGAAAAACATCTAGAAGTGGCATTATAGAGTATAAAAGAGGAGGGAGAATATTATGTAGTATCCATTCAAGACATAGTGTGAAAGGAAACTCCATAGTGAGTGCCCCTCTCTTTATATTTTCATTTTCGTAAATAAAGAAAAGAGAGAAGAGAACATGTGTCACCTTCTATCTAGGTTTTCTCTCATATTAGGTTTCCAAAGATACATCTTGTGTTCATTTGTATGACGTGTTCATTTGGTTGTTCTTTAATTTTCATATTTCATTTATTTTCATAAATTTGAGCAACAAGCTAGCAATAATATATCTGAGATATAAGGAAATAAACCCTCACAATAAAATATTTCAAAATAATACAAGATCTTTTGTGATGAGTTGTTCCAATGGAATATCCATGGAATTTTATAGATCCATTATATAACCTTAAATATGAACTTTCAACATAGACATCCATCTTCTCACCATTCTTACCCAGTAAATCTTGGTAAGGGTTTGGAGTTACGACATCCTTTTTCAAACACATGTGTCAACCACCCATTTAAGGTATTTTTCTTTGACTTCCTCTATAAATTTTTGGTCTAATCATTGCATGCATGTCTAAACTATGAGGAGGAGACCAATCCTTTTTTCCTCCACAAGAATAAGCATCCTGAGAGGAAACAATGGGATCCTTGCCTATAAATGTCTCTACAATATTAGAATGATATGTACCACTAGCGCTCATCCTCTTAGGTTGAGACTTTGAAGTAACATTCTCTTTTTTTCCCTCTTTAACCACCTATATCCAACCTTCACTGGCATTAATGGATGCAACCATTTGAACTTAGTTAAAAATGATAATAGTTTAGGAGTTTGAAGGAAGTCAATTTAATTTGGACAATGAGGGACAATATATACTCTTATGGTCTAGATGTGGCAACAAAGATAATTGTTTGAAATATTAATGTACATAACAACTTATCTGTTAACCTTCAAGATAATATAAACAAACACTTATTCATAGAGATATTGGGTTAATATGACTTAAAATAAAATAAAAAAACAACTTTGAGGGAGAGGATTAAAAAATGAATGGGATGAATTTTCTGAGGGGAGATGAAATGTGCTCAAGGAATCCCATAACTACAAGGGAAGGCTAGAGAATTCAACACATATAGGGAAATGAAAATGTGTGGCTTCATTACCTAAGAATTTCTCATGCCACTTTGATAATAACAATAAGTTATATAAACACATCTAGGGGCAACACATGACCACCTCAGAGGCATGACACTCCATTCAAATAAATTGAAAGAATCTCTTAGTTAAGTGCCTAGTGGTTGTACAAATCTAATTGTAAGGTTCACATTATTTCTTAACTCATTCCTTTGTAACAAAGTTTAAAGGATCCCTACCAATAAACTAACTTGATAGAGTTCATCATTTGAGACCATCTTAGACAACAAATTATTCTTCATCAAAATGCATTTGTTAAACATAAAATCTATTGCAAAAAATCAAAATCTCAATATTGAAAAAATAATAATCAACATGAATCCCAATAAAAATTTCATTTGGAGGAATTTAGTATCTCACGATAAACTTTGAAAACAAAAATGCATAAAAACTACAGAGAAAACATTATTGGCAACACTTGCTCCTTTAATGTTAACTCCATGCACAAAAGAATGATACACAATATCATATGATGTGTATCCATTTTACCTTCACTAACCTCTTATATCAAGTAAGTTATGCATTGTTGACTAAATCATACTAACAAAAACATTAAATCAATTTGTCACTTAAAAAATGATTATTAAAAAAAAACACACACAATCACCAAATATCACATATGCAAACTCTCTTAAAAAAACCCCTAACATTTCAAAGGCCAATCTCATTAACCAATTACAAATATCACATATACAAACTTTCTTAATGAAAACCCTAACATTTCAATTTCCATTATAAGTATGAGCTTCAATGGCCAATCTCATTAACTAACAAGTATGAGACCTTCAAATATTGATGATAGAGAGAAAACATCTTTAATCTCAATGTTTATTCTTTATCTTCCTTTTTTTTTTAAATAATTTTTTAACTATATTTTAATTTTTTATTTCAACCTTTATCTTCATTTTAAAATATATATAATTATTATAATGACTTCATAACATTGAAGATGTGGAGTAAGTTTCTAAAGTGACCTTGCATGGAAAATTTCTTTACAATTATTTTGATGTGTAAAAATAAGATATGGTTTTTTACATTAAGAAACATAATGATGCTTGAAATTTATTAAATAAAATGTGAAATATTTTTTTATTGTGCAATGTTTTTATGTTTCTATCTAAAATGATCACATAAAAGGTGAAATTATCATAGAAAAGAATGCTAGTGAAAATTTAGAAAGTGAAAATAAAGGATAATTGTTGTAAAATATAATTAAAATAATCAAAAAATTAGTGTGAAGAATAAAATATAAAGTTATAAATATAGAGGAAAGAAAAATAAAATATAATTAAAATAGTAAAGAGTAGTGTGCAAAAATAAAAAGCATAAAGGTTAGTTGGAGGAATAGAGAGTATTAAAAAGAGAAAAAGAAAAAAAAAAAAAAAAAAAAAAAAAAAAAAAAAAAAAAAAAAAAAGGAAACTCTAGGATTGGATGGAAGTAAAAGGAATTAAAAATATAAAAAAAAAAATTAAAAATTTTTAACTAAAATTTAAGAAAAAAAAGAGAGAAAATTTAATAATCTAAAAAGAGTTTTCAAGATTGGTTAATTTTGTAGTTATATTTACAAATAATATATGAGAAAGGTAAAAGGGAACACACACAATAATTCTAGTTCAGTCAAAGCAGATAAAGTATTTAGTATAAATAAAATGTATAATATTATTTAAAAAATTAATAAAATTAATAAAATAAAAATAATAAAAAATATTATATTATGTATTCAAAACAAAATATTAAAATACATAACAGTATTAATCTTTCTAATCTTCTAAGTCATCAAAATTATAGTGATCTTGGAATGCTTCTCCTAAAGCTTTTGGAGCATCAAAATAACATTATAAAGAAATCTAAGTAATCTCTTATCTTTTTTAAGCTCTAAGGAAGTTAACCATCATTATCATAAAATGATTATCTTCTTTCTAATTCATTACATTTTAAGTTTTTTTATCTCCCTCAATTAAAATGAATTTACATTAATATATATAACACTCTTATACCTATAATACTAAATGGTTTTCAAGCATCAAAATAACATTTTAAAGAAGTCTAAGTAATCTCTTACCTTTTTAAAGGTCTGATAGATCAATCTTAACCATCATCAACATCATTATCATAAAATGGATATCTTGATTTTTCATTCATTATATTTTGATTATTTTTAACTTCCTGACTTAAAATAATTGTACATTAATATATATATAACTCTTATACCTGCAATACCTAATACCTATTAAAATTATGTAAGCATAAATGGATCCCATCCCATGCCAACTTTATGGATCCCATCAATTGCCAACTTTATGTGACAAAAAAATAACAATGTACAAATTTAAACTTTGAAACTATGTTATATTTCTTGGTTTTTTTTTTTCCTCAATTCAAATGAATTTACATTAATATATAAAAAAAACTTTTATACCTGCCATACCTATTAAAATTCTGTAAAAAAAATTGTATAACTGCACTACCTATTAAAATTCTGTGAGCATAATTGGATCCCATCCAGTGCCAGCTTTTTGTGCAATAATAAATGTACAAATGTAAACTTTGAGGCTGTGTTGCATGTCTTGGATTCTTTTCTTTCAATGTCTACTTTCTTTTATTGAACACCAATTCTGCAATATTAAAGGCCGGTTCTCTATCACTTCATTCTGCTGTTCCTTGATTTTAGCGAAGAACTTGAGTTTGAATGCATTTTTCTTGCAAGTCATAATAACCCTCTGCACAATTCAATCTTTAAAGTTGTTTGTTTGCGTTATTTTGATGTGATATAAAGATATGATATTCGCTTTGTACATCCAGTTTGAAATGCTGCGAGAGGATCTATTGGAGAATTAAACGGTTTAGATATTTTCGAACCCTATGTCATTATATTTTGATTAATCAAAATACCATGTTTTGGTCATACACAACGTATTTCGCATATAGTAGGGTGCCTTAGTTTTAGTTGTTCGGTGTGGTTGATTCTTAAAACTATTTCATCTGAAATGAAATAACCAGTTCGTGATTTATAAGAGGTAGTTTTTCTTATGAGAGGTTTTTGGGTTTTAGGTCATTAAACTGTTTCTTTACTAGCTTTTATCTAAACAAAAGCAGTTTTAGGTTATAGTTCAGTTAACTGAGTCATCACCAATTTTATATGAATTTATAAAAACAATTTCTGAAATGAATTTTTAATTATATAAAGAGGACAAAAATTAAATTGCTAAAAGCAGAGGAATTTTCCATCAATCAATCACACTAACAAAATAATTTTCCATCAATCAATGCTGCTTAGCAGAGGCTGGATATTGACCACTACCTATCATCATAGAAATATAGAAATTTGGTTGGAGTTTTGAGCATTGAAAATTGATTCTAGAGAATTTGATTATCTGAAAGAACTTTTGTAGGCTGACATGTATGTGTATGGCTATCAATATGCAGCCTGCTGTAGAGTCTTTAAGACTACCACAGGTGGTATATATACCCTGGAATATATCCTAAGGTATATATCAAGACAATCTGAGAATATATATACCAGTTGTCCAGTCTTAAAAACTCTACAACAAACTGCATATTGATTGCCGTTGAGAGAATTACCACCTGGAATATATCCCAACGTATATACCAAGACAACATATTGATCTTAGTTGAGAGAATTACCATCTGGAATATATCCCAACCTATATACCAAGACAATCTGAGAGTATATATACCAGCTGTCGCAGTCTTAAAAACTCTACAGCAGACTGCATATTACCGTTGAGAGAATTATCACCTGGAATATATCTCAACCTATATACCAAGACAATCTGAGAGTAGTATATATACCAGCTGTCGCAGTCTTAAAAACTCTACAGCAAACTGCATATTACCGTTGAGAGAATTATCACCTGGAATATATCTCAATCTATATACCAAAACAATCTGAGAGTATATATACCAGCTGTCGCAGTCTTAAAAACTCTACAGCAGACTGCATATTGATCGCCGTTGAGAGAATTACCATTTGGAATATATCCCAACGTATATACTAAGACAATCTGAAAGTATATATACCAATTGTCACAGTCTTAAAAACTCTACAACAGACTGCATATTGATGAACGTTGATAGAATTTGAAAGTAATTCGTTCAAACAGCGGTTTTGCGTTGGTTGGTCGACAAAACAGTACGAAGAGAATATGGGATGAGTCATTCAGTAATTTATGAATGTTTGTACAGCCCTTTGTTGGTCAGGATTGAAGGACCAAGGTCCAAAATTGACGATAAGATACGTAGTGGAATTTGGGGGCATCGATTTGATTGTGAACGCGTCTTGTTCGATGAAAAGTAGGAACCAATCCGTGGGAATATTATGATAGTAGAGAGGAGATACATTCTCATTTGCGGGCCATTAACAAAGATCGCTGTACAGCTCAGACCAGAAGGGTGAGCGTGGGCAGTATTATTGTCATCGTACTCCGTGTTATCGAATAATGAAAGAAAAATGTGCTGTTACTTGGTACTTTGAAATTAGTGAAATTCTCAGCAATATTCATAATAATTAAATGAACGTGTAAAAAATTATTTATTTGAAAATTAAAAATAAAAATAAAACTTAAATTATTTTATGGAATATATATATATATATATATATATATATATATATATATATATATATAGTTGTAGTTTAAATGTTTTATGAAATGATTTTTTTTTTCGTGATATCTGAGTTTTAGGGGTTTTGCAGCATCTTGAATTTATTTCAAAAATAGATTTTAAACAATAAAAAATAATGATTTCCTACAGATTTATGTAGTAAGATTTAAATGAAAAACCATTTTGTAGAATAGTTAGACAAAATCTATATTTATAAAAGTAATTATCATCCTCATCTAATTTTAATGTGGGTTAAATTAAATACCAAATTGATGTATAAAACCTTCTTATTTGTATGACAAAGCAATTTATTTTGTTTATTAAAATTTATAAAAATATACATACCCTACCTTCTGAATATAAACTTCTCACCTTTTAAAAAAATACATATTCTTAATCATTTAAAATATTAAACATTTCTATTAATCATTTAAGATATTAAACAATTTTATTGTTTGAAAATTTACAAAACCAAAGTAAAATACAATATCGTAAAAATACAACTGACCAAAGTACAATACAATATGGTCAAAGGTGCATTGGCAAGAAAAAAGAGATCATTTCAAGATAATATGATATATGAAAGAAAGTACCATTTTTCTACTTATCAAGATAAATTGGATTGGAATATTAGCTCCTTTACTTTCATTTTAATATACATATATATATATACTAAATTATCTTTTATATAATTGTATAATGTATTTAAAGTTTATTAAATTATCTTTTGTATAATGTATTTAAAGTTCATTAAAAGTGATTTGGTTTATTGGATATATTTTAGGTTTTGTTTTATGAAAAAAAAAAAATCAATTTCAAGATAAACAAAAGGAGTTATATTTATGGAGGTTTGAATGAGTTATATGCCTCATAACATTAAATTTATGAGATGAGAAGAATTAAAGTTTTCTATATTTTTTTATAAATATCTTAAAGCTATGTATTCAAAGTTTGAGTTAGATAAGAAAATGAGTAACATAAACCATAAGAACTCTCCACATTTTTTTATCAAATATCTCAAACCTATGTATCCAGAACTTGAGTTAGACAAGGAAATGAGTAACAGAAACCATAAGAACCCTCCACTATCTCTTACACTATTAGAAGTAAGATTTTTCTAGCCTCTCGCATTGGTGTAGATAAACTCTATACTAATCATACTCACCAGTTTGAGTACACCTTATGCTAGCCTACTCAATTGTATACAATACCCTCTATTAGGCTACAAGTAAGTATGGTTTCCACACACAATAATTTTCTTAACTCTATTTCATTTAGTAGCTTATCTAGTCTAGGTTCATGCATATTCAAGTATAACACTGTGGATTCAACCTTTGATAAGAATGTTTTATGTTTATCTTCTCAATACCCCTTTTCTCACATTAACTTTGCTAATGTAAGAGAGTGGTTGACATAACAACATACAAATATGAACAAAAAAAACCCTCTAATGTCTTGTGAAGAAGTATATATAGGAAGGAGGTGGCAAATGTGCATCTATGTGCACAAAAGTGACATGTTAAACAACAAAAAGGTGGGTGCAAGAAGTTGGTTCCCAACTTTTTTACAAAGGGAGCATGCACTCATTGTGAATTTGAGGAATGCACATGCACTGTAGGAATACACACATGTTCCTATTTGAATAGCCATGACCCATGTTGGACCTCCATGCACTTACCACGACTACCTCCACATTAACTTCCACACAGATTTTAATCTATGTTAAAAAAAATGCACATGTGCATTTTTAAAAGTGCACACACATTATTAACACATGCACATTTTTATGTTTAAAAATAAAATTTAAAAAAACTACAATCCTTTTCTATTCATTTTTGTGTACCTACAATGACATTTTCTCCATATTTTCTCCAACTTGTGCATGTATTTTGGTGTTGAATCAACCTAGATTTGATGAGGATGAGTATGAGGGATGTTGGCATCACTGGCACTCAACATTTTCAAAAGAGAAATTCTCATTTTGAGGTAGGTTTTATTGTAAATGTCATTTTTATATTTGTTAAATTACACAAGTTTAAATATTTTGTAAATTTCCTTTATTATTGTTTAAATGAAGTTTTTATTCCATTAGGATGGGTAAAACCACGATACAAACCTAAATCGTAACCCCCAATCACCACCATGAGACCCATACATCAAATTTAATCGATGTTTAGATGGAATCAAAAACCTAATTGGTGAGCCTAGGAATACTAGAGAGCATCTTGCCTTTCTTTGGCCACTTTTCTCAACAAAATCATTGCTTGCATTAGCCATATACCCATGGCCAGTTATATGATATATCTTAATATAGGGATAGAATGAAAGAATACTACTCAACTAATATGATTAAGGAAGAGGTGAAATATTTTCATATAACCAAATAGATGATTTCCCAACTATTTATTAACCTTAGAACTAACTAACCCCCTAATCTAAGAAATATGCATCTTTGGATGGACTAGTGCACATTCCATCCATTCAAAGACATATAGATGTTTAGGTAGTTTTGATGGGTGAAAAATCGCCCATTTTCAATAGTAGGGGTTACCCCCAGTAAGAAGTCCCAATCAGACCTATCACCATTTGGAATAGGGAACCCATTTGGATTATGGCCCAACAACCATTGTTGATTTTGGTTTTATCAATTGCAACATTATCCACAGATGAAGGTGAATGATGGATGGTTATGAAAACAAAATATGTAGATGAAGACTATGTAAATGAATGAAAGAAATCTAATCTACTTCCAATCTATCCTATCCTAGATAGGAGTGAATTATCATAAGTGAATGAACTGTAATGAAACCAAACTCTGCTTAAGACCCCAGTCAGATAGTTGTCATGAAGGTGAAAAGTTAGAAACACATGTATACACATACATAACCAGAAATGTATAAATCATATCTATGCATACATCAACAAATCACATGCTCAGAACATATAATATAAGAGAGAACAACAAAACTGCAAGAATAACATAGATTGCATCAGATTAGTCTACAAGAAAACATGACCTTACAACCCATGTGAAAAAAATACATTCCACTTGAAATAGTTCACAGAAAAACAACAACACACACTAGTTTTTCTCTCTCTCAAAAGTTGGCCCTGAGGACTTCTCAATATTAACTATTTTAGAAATAGTACATCAAAGATTCAAGAAATGGATTCTCCATTTTAGTTGACATTGTCTTCCCAAAATAGTTTAAAAATGTACAATGTTTGAAGAGCCAAAAATCCCTTTCTTCGGGTGTAATTCTAGTATTTATTGAAGCTCAACATGACTCTTGGAATTTTTCCTTCCCCGTGACCTTTCATTTGTCATCCTTTGTCTTTATTCCCTTTGTAATGATGAGGGGGAAAAGACATCAATTGGATTTCGAATTTGTCTCCCAACATTGGTGAGCCATCATAGATTTTGGCTATAGTGTGCCTCATCTACCGTAATGATTGGCTTGGGAATTAGGGGCTTTGATCATCATTGGTTTGGACTCTCTCTTAAGTCACTTGAGTTTGATTTCCTTTTCTTCTCCCCGGTCACTGCTACAATTTTTGTTATTATCATTGCTTTATTATTCTTGGTTGTAGATTGCATTGTGAGGATGTTGATTATAACCTCTTCTCGACATTGGTACCTAGCACCATATCAATATGAAATGGATAGGAGACCCTAGAGTAACCTCGAAATGAAGTATTAAAACCAAGAATTGAACCCATAAAACTCAAACACTAAGTAATTAATATGTCACATAAACTTCCTTGAATTCAATTCATGTCTTTTCTTCTCATGGTTGAGGTGTTGTGTTCTTCCAGGGTCGTTAACAAGGTACCAAATCTTAATCCTGAAAAATCAAGACAATTGGTTAATACTTTCTCCAATCATATAACTGGAAATTAGTAGACCTCAAAAAGACCTTTCCAACCGTATAAAGGACACGTGAAACAAACACCCGAGTCAAAAGTTATGGTTAAAATACAAATGGTATTTTGGTAGGGTCTTGTTGTTGTTTCAGAGAAACTTCCACAAACTCATCTGCTGTGTACCAGAGTAGTTCATGGGAACTTCTCCAGTTTTCAGATGGAGTTCATCTAAGGAACTCCCTTTATTTCTTTTGAATAACCCTTACTTTTCCACATGTAATTGATTGTAGAGTCCTCTGTAGTTCTTTGTCTTTTGTGTTGGTTACATTTCTGATATCCTGGGGGGGCACCCTTTGTGTATCATCAAAGAACATCTAAAAAATAGTCTAAAAAGTGATACATAGAGTTTATTTCTACCTTTATAGAAATTCAACTTCCAAAACACAACAGAAGCTTTGGAAATTGATCACACGAACTTTGTCGATGATAAAAACATGTGTTGGTGAAGTTTAACGGAAGCGTGTCGGTGCACCAACCAAGTTTGAAGTTGAATTTCCATAAAGGCATAAAGAAACTCAATGTAGCAATTTGTATACTATTTTTTAGATTTTCTTTAATGATACACAAAGGTTGGGCCCCTAGGATATCAAAAATGTAACCAACACATAAGACAAAGAACTACAGAGGACTCTATAATCAATCATGTGTGGAAAAGTCAAGGTTCTTAAAAATAAATCAAGTGATTTCCTTAGATGAGCTCTAGATCAAAACTGGAGGAGTTTCCATGAATTTCTCCAGTACACATCAGAGGAGTTTGTCCACGTTGCTCTGAAACAACAACATGACCCTACCAAACTACCTTTCATATTTTAACCATAACGTTTGACTCGGGTGTTTGTTTCACGCGTTCTTTATACCATTGGAAAGGTATTTTTGAGATATAAGACTTCCCAGTTATATAATTGGAGAAATTCATAACCAAATTTCTTCATTTTCCATGATTAATATATGGCACCTTGTCAATGACCTCGGAGGAACACAATGCATCAACCATGAGAAAAAAATACAGGAATCAAATTCAGGGAAGTTTTTGTGAAATATTAATTAATTAGAATTTTATTTTTATAGGTTCAAATGCTTGGTTTTAATATTTCATTTCAAGGTTACTCTAGGATCGCTTATCCATTTCATATTTGATATGGTGTTTGGTACCAATGTCGAGAGGAGGGCATCCTCAACGTCCTCGCAATGCAATATACAACCAAGAACAACAGAGAAATGACAACAACAACAATTGTCGTAGTGACCAGGGAGCAATGAAGGAAATCAAACTCAAGTGAATTCGGAGAGAGTCCAAACTGATGATGATCAAAGCCCCTAATTCCCTGTCCAATCATTACAGTAGATGAGGTGCATTATAGCCGAAATCAATGATGGCTCACCAACGCTAGGAGACACATTCGAAATCTAACTGATGTATTTCCCCCCTCATCATTACAAAGGGAATACAAATAGAGGTTGGCCAATGAAAGGTCACAGGGAAGGCGGAAGGCTAAGAGACATGTTGAGCTTCAATAAATACTAGAATTATACCTGAAGAAAGGGATTTTTGGCTCTTCAAGCATTGTACATTTCTGAACTATTTTGGGAAGATAGTGTCAACTAAAATGGAGAAGCCATTTCTTGAAGCTTTGATGTACTATTTCTAAAATAGTTAATATTGAGAAGGCCTCAGGGCCAAATTTTGGGTGTGAGAAGAACTAGTGTGTGTTGTTGTTTTGTTGTGAACTGTTTCAAGTGGAATGTATGTTGCTCACATGTTAAGCCCTAAATAATGGCTCATTACCCCTTAATTGGGGCATATTACATTAATAGTGTTATTTTATTTATGTCAGATTTAGACCATTGGTTGTAATTATACCTCCTAGTCTCCTATATATACCAAGGAAACATTTTCATTTGGAATCATCTTGTAATTGTACATTTATGTGGGCATAAG
>CBVK0102281171.1:0-10198 GCA_900067695.1 Picea abies | reverse complement strand
AGATCAATTTATCTTGTAAACAAGTGCATCATTAATATTGAACAATGAGATTTTACTTACTGATCATAATACCAACAATATTCAAGTGTTACTAAACATTTGATAGAAATAGCAGTAATAGAACTCTAAAGACTGTTATTCTAGTTACAACACTTACTTAGGATGCAATAGTATAAAATATCAAACCTGATATGAAAAAATGGAGTCTAGCTAATGCTGTCCCATTTGAGTTGTTCTATATTGTATGACACATCGTTGTTGTTGCCTCCAACTCTTGGGCTTCCTCTGAGTGCACTAGATATAAGATCCCTTTGGATCTACTGTCACTACTTGGATACATGTCCTTTTTCCAAGTGTATGTCTTCTGCAAACACCCTCATCTTATATACAAGTACACCATCCAACTTTGTCTTCTAATCTGGGACATTACATCAATAAGAAAAAGTTAGAAACATGAATAATAAAGTTCAATGTCTAGGAAAATGTCAACAAGCCTAAAACCTTAAAAATTTAATTTTGACAGAAAGTCAATTTCAAAAGTGCAATAGGTGTGCTAGAGTAGGGCAAGTTCATCACTGGTGGAGTTTGTCCTAATCGACTTTATAACAAGTGCTCAATGAGCTTGACACAGAAAACTGTGCAGTGGAAAATTACATTTGCAACGGTGAATTGCATGTGCAGTGACAAATCTCAACATTATGGCAAATATCATGATCTTCCTTCGAGCGGTTAGACTGTTCTAAAGGTAACCAACTCTAATACCATGTTATATTTTCATTAGTTTAGTTAACATTAGATTTACCATGTCATTTTTATCTTCTTTTAACATTCAATAATCATATACTGAAATATATAAGCAACAGATAAATAAGCACAAGAATACACAAAGATTTACCTTGGGAAAACCCCAAACTCGGAGAAAAACCCAACCAACTTTTCTTAGAGAGTGGGAAAACCCCAAACTCGGAGAAAAACCCAACCAACTTTTCTTAGAGAGAATATTCCAATACAACCGTGAACAAGCTCTAATCACAAGAGAAAATAAACAATGAAGAACCAAATAATTATCTCTTCTTCTTGTCAAACCCTAGTGAGGGTAGATAACTGAGTCACCATAGAACTGGCACAATATAGGAACATCACTATAGCACCACAGAACTAGTACAACTGGTAACTACAACTGCTAGTGCACACTGCAAAAGGATAACTATGTGGATGTACAAATGAATTGACTCAGACTTGTATTTATACTAATCCGACCGTCCGTCTGGGGCCTACTTCTTATTCTGGGTCTTGAAATTTACTTTATTATTTTTGTGGTTTGACTTCTATTCCTGAAAATTATATTTCCACTTTATTTTTATTTCATGTGGGCAAACTTCTCTTCTTTGGTCTTCTATTTCACTTTATTCTTTTCCAGGGTGTTTTTCAGTTGTTCAATGGTCTTCCTTTGACTTCTTGGAATCTTCTTCTTCTCTAAGAAAAGTTGTCCAAGAGGGAATACCTCCCATAGCTACCAAAGCATCAACACCAAATACTCCTCCATTCTTTCAAAGGAATGAGGATAGAGAGATATCAACTCTTTCTCCAACTGCATGACGTAGCTCTCGTCGACTTAGTCGAACAATGATTTCATCTTCTTCCAGACTTGATGAGGACAGTTGATTCCACTGAGGTGAAAAAAATATCCCGCAAGATGTAGGTTGTAATGACCCCTATAGCCTCATCCTTCTTTCCATCAATAGAAAACTTTGCCTGGTCATTTATTGGATTTGGAATTGCAACCTTGGTATATTTCCATAGTCCTTTTCTCTTCAACATGGTTTCCATATCTAGTTCCCATACTGCATAATTTGATTCGTCTAGAACAACAGGTTCAATCTTTTAGGTCATCTTCGATATCTAGACATACTGATCTGTTTCAATAAGTTCAAATCAACAAACCACATGCCTAGAGTCAATCACACAACAAATCTGACTCAACAAGGTTTGCAGATAATGGGTCGAGGTTTAAACCATTGGGTTTGATACCATGTTGGGGAATAGGGTGGAACATGATATGAAATAGAGAACACAATACTGTAGATAATCGAAGAGGAACAAAAGTTCAAAGACACCATTACAACACTTAAGAAAAATACACTATGATTACAACATCACAGTGCATGTTGTACATCTTGATCCACATGATCAATTGCACAATATTCATGATTGATAATGAACCAAGGGGTCTGCTTTTATAGTCTCAAGATCTAACCAACTTCCATTTAATCTGGAATATCTTGTCCACATGTAAAAATCTACTATTAGAGTTGACTCTGCTAAATCCACTTTGTCGAGTTAGCTCGACATAGATGCTCAACTTGACCGCCTACGCGTCCAACTTATAGGTGATTGCTGGGTTGGTCGATCCACCGCCTGACTATCTATGATTATTGTTCGATTTTCCCACTGATAGGCACGTCGACTACTCAACCGATTGGTGTAGTGTGTTGGTCGATTGTCGGACTGACTGTATCCAGATGGGGGTTAACCTCTCGATCGATTGAACCCAAGAGATGTATGAGGAGCCATCAATTTTTGATGTTCCAACAAAAATTCCATCCAAAAAATATGAAGGTATCCACATTGTAATAATAAAAAAATTGAAAAAATTTACTAAAAATATAGCTCATATATGTCCACATCTTGTAGATTGTCCTCTATCTCTACTCCATTAACTTCCATATGCTCCTGATTCACAAATTCAAAAATAACATGGACCTTAGTTGTGCATTGTTTCAATTCTAGGTCTTGAGAGCGTGGAATGACCCCTTTGCTCCTCAAGGCTAAGGTAAGGCCATAGATGAAGCAGTCCTAACACAAGCTAGAATCAATAGGAGGAGAGGAAGAAACTATTTCTAATGGAAGTCCAAGGTGGGTCGTTATTCTTCCAATTAGCAATTGAAAATATTCTACATGTGCGCTAAGCTCCAAATGTTGCTTAGGTGGATTATCATGAAGGAAAAGACCGTTAACTACCATTCACAAACTACCAAGATATACATCATTGTTTCTACAACACACTTGTCTTGAGCACTATTATCCCTTTGAATTTGGATTGTAAAGTCATCCTTCCATCTATTCCACATTTGAGTCCAATTCATAATGCTACAATTTGCTTCAATTGTTTCCTTGCTACAACTCTTCATGCCTCATTTCACATCCTTGAGTTTGCACAAAACACAACAAACACTCTAGTAGTGACAATGTGTCATTGTAACTCCCCAAATAGTTATATTCCCTATTGTGTGGGCATACCCAAGCTTGCTAGAATTTGGTGCAAAGAACTTGCCTTAAGATACATCGAAAAGCTAGGCATCAACCCAATCTTGACACTATATATGTGCACCAAAGTCAGGCATCCTACATTCCCACTTAACAAATGCATAGCTTGGGCCTATAAAAAGGAAAGGTGGAACAAGAAAAGTTTAACCAACCACTAATTCCATATAACACAAACAATATTGTGAGGTTTGACATAAAACATTGGATCTCCTATCGCCCGTGCTCACAAAAGGAACCTCTAGTTTCAAATTTGCTGGGTGCTTCCTTCAAATTCCGAGAGATCATCCTATTAAACCCATGAACATACCACGCTACTACCATCATAACATTCATTAATTCCCATGCTGGAGGAATGAAGTAGGTGATTAGGATATTGAGCTTCTTTATTAAATCCCCACTTCGTCAACTTAAATACATGAGTGGCAAAGTGTTAATGTGACATGGGATCATCGCCATTATTAACATTTGTCATAAGAGGTGGAGGGGAATGATCTTAGCTTTAAATATGAAAATAAAAATAATGTAAATAATCCAGGTTTTAGCTTTAACCAAAAATATAAATAATAATCAAATTATTTTAAGGAATTTCTGTTCTAAGATTTTTGCGACCATTGTTGTGATGAGGTAGTTTTTTCCGATTCATCGCATTGGTTCTTTATATTCGACGTTTCAGACCAAACTAGTGTGGTCCATCATCAAGCAAAGTATTTTGAGATATGAATTCGAGTTTTAGTGGAAGATTTGCTTTAAATTATGTAAATTTGATTTTATATAGCTCATATAATTTAATAGCAAAAAATGGTGAATATACTTTGAACTTAGTTTATAATATGAAAATAGAAATATAATAGAAATAATTTAAGGGATTAGTGGAATATTTGGTTCAACTTGATAATAGCATAGTCATCGACTTAACAAGAAATGTGACCTCAAAACAAGAACTCTATTGCAAAAAACTCATTTTTTTGTGTCAAAAACACCAAAATCAACCCTCATTTCAAAAAGTGGTGCTACCGGTAGCATCCCTTTTTTGCAGGGTAGCTAAAATTGCGGCTTGTTTGAAATTGTGGCATTGACAATCAATACCATTGTAGAAAATTGACCCTCAAATAAAAATTGATGTTACGAGTAGCACCCTTTTTATTTTTGAAGTTCAAATTATGATTTAATTGAAACAGTGGTCCTGATCACTTATAATGTCATGAACAAAAAACTTCAAATTGACTCATAAATAAAAAAAAAAATGATATTTTATTTATTAATCAAGTTTTTAATTTTTATAAAATTTACATTAAAAAACATAAATTGAAACTCCATAAACATATTTATTTTTTTTAAGAAAAAAAACACATTTTTTATTTTTATTTTTTTGAAAAAAAATATATAGTTAAAGAAAAAACACATTTTAATTAAAAAAAATTATAAAAAAAAAATTATAATTTAAAAAAATTATAAAAAATAAATAAAATTTAAAACCAAATGAAAAATTAAAAAAACAAAAACAAAAACATTAACATAAAATTAAAAAAACAAAAAACAAAAACATTAACATAATGAAAAAATAAAATAAAAGATTAAAAAAAAAAATTAAACAAAAAAAATATAAACTCACAAACAAAATTTTAAAATAAAAACAATAAATAAAACTTTTAAACTATAACATAAATATTACATTACAAAACAAAATTAAAATTTTAAAAACAAACCCAACAAAATTTAAAATAAACAAAAAAAAATCAAACATTAAACAAAGCTTAAAAAAAATAAAAAAAAATAAAACAAAATAAAAAAAACAAAATTCATTAAAACCTTTTTTTAATGAATGTTTTGGGGGGACATTTCCCCTTCCCCTACCTTGCATTGTTTTTAACTTTAAAACAATGCAAGGTGGTGGGAGGGGCGATGTCGGGTATCGGCTTTCCCTCCCCTTCCCCTTTAAAAGCATACATTGAAACTCTTTTTTTATTATTTTAGCTCATACAATTTAATAGTAAAAAATGTTGAATATATATATATTGTGAACTTAGTTTTTAATATGAAAATATAAATATAATAGAAGCAATTTAAAGAATTAATGGAATATTTAATTTAATTTAATCAATTATGTGATTTTATGTAATTCATAATAATATTATTATAATAAAAGATGGTGAATACATACATTCAAAGTAATGAATTAAGCTTTTTTTACTCTATTTTTTATAGACTCAAACTAAATGTAGGTCTAAATTCTAGATCCATTATTTAATTCCAAATTTAATGAAATATGTATTGATAGGTTATTTTCTCATGTAAAAGATATATTGTTGTAACACATTTAAGAATGTGCACCTTGATTATGTTGTTCCCAATGTAAGGTCTAGGAGTGGGCCACTTGTGCCTTTAGACTTAAGGTGATAGAATTGAGGGGCATGTTATAATGATTCTTGGAGAACTAGAAAATTTTAAGGGGATATGTTTTTTATCCTAAGACAAGTTTAAGAGGGGATTGTTAGGTAAACTTGAGCCAACATGTGGGTTCGTATTTTAACCTTGACTTGGACGATAGGTGGGTAAGTGGTTTATGGTGGAAAATGGTTTACCTAGCCCATGGTGTTTTTATGTATGTTGAAACCTATTGAATGGGTTCATGTCTCCTTTTTAAGATGCCTCTAAGTGGCCTATGTTGGTTGGATTGGCCAAGGTAACAAATATATATCTTTGAAGTGGGTTTTTCCCATTGAAGGGTTCTCCAACTATAGATTTGGTGTTGATATATGGTGTGCACAATTATTGTGTTTGTTTAGTTTCTCTCTTAGTGCATAATTTTAATAGTGTAGGGTGATATGGATAGAATTGTGGGATGAGGGATATTCCAAACCACTACAAGACACAATCACCAATTCCAAATACACAAGTTAGACTCAAACATACAAGTGAAGGTTGTGGATACGATCTACATAAGCTTCTTACCAACAAGTGAAGGTTGTGGATGATCTACACAACTTCTTAATCAAGGAGTGTGACAAGATAAAAACATCAATAGACATGCATGAGCATATGAGAGATATAATACATTAATTTACAAACATAATTTAGAGACCCTTCTCAAGAGTTGAGAGGTTTGTCCTACTTATATGCATCTAGATCTTAGGGAAGAATGTCAAAGCAATTCACAATTCATCTATAAGGAATCATCTTTGTAATGTTCAAACCATAGTTGATGATTCCCTAATCAGAAAGAAAATGGATCTACCACGCATGTTAAGGATGAAACAAGTACTATGTTCTACAAATAAAATGGATAGTTTAGCATAAAAATGAGGGATGGTAGCAATAAGAATATAATTGTCTGTGAGAAGCACACCACAAACGGATACCAAAAAGGAGTAGAGGTGTCCAAATTTAACTCTTAAATAAATATAGGGCATGCTTATGGTCCCAAAGGTGATTTTCTCCCAAATATTTGGGCAACACTTAGGTGTAAGGAGGCCCAAGTAAGTTAGAGATTGACTTGAATAGGAAACTTTGCAGCCAAAATTGATCAACTAGGGAAATAGACCAAAGCAAATAGCAAGAAAGTTCTTCTAATGACCCTAAAGTAATCAATCAAAGCCCTAATGCTAGGTTAGGGACCCCTTCTAATCTATTCATATCATAAGAGGGACACTCAAATGGGGGAATTCTAGTGTTTGTGAATTCATCACATTAGTGTCTAGAGCCCTTATGGCCATTCTAGGGCAGGAATTTTATAGTTAATGTGTAATGGAAATCTATACCAAAATGGTTCGTGCATAGCTAATACACAATACGCTTCCATATTGATGTGTAGAGTCCTTATGACCACTCTAGCGCAAGAACTTTATAGCTAATATGTAATGGAAATCTATATCAAAATGGTTCATGCATAGCTAACACAATATGATTCCATATTGGAATATATATATATATATATATATATATATATATATATATATATATATATATATATATATATATAAAACACAACTTGCTAATATGACTAAAAAATGTACTCTTTTACTAACAATGGATATTTTATGGTATAAACATCTCAATATAAGTATGTTATTATATTGTTTGAAGAAAAAAAATTAAATAATTACAAGATGGACATTTGTAAAGTTTTTTTTGTTTGTCCATTTATCCTTTTAAATACAAAAATATAAATTTATTGTTATTATTATCTAGATTTATTCAAAATATGCCTCTAATTTGTTGTAGTATGTTTCTTTATGATAATTTGAAAAACAATGATTAAACACACATTGGAAGACATATGATATGATTATGGAAAAATTAATATTATATATAATTATTAATATATCAAAAATCTATATTTTGTATTATGGAAGGCACAATTTGATTATACAAGAAGTAAACTTTATGTTTATTATACTATTAAAAATACAAGTATTTTATATTACTATTTAGGGTTTTTCCACTTATTTGTAAACCATAGAAGAACTATGAATGATCATCTCTCAGGCATTATGTATAAAGAAAGATTATATTGAAAAACATGAGTAACAATGAAGAAGTTAGAGAAATGCCTTCTTCATCTTAAAAAATAAAGATGATTTGTAAAAATGTTTAAACTAAAATAAAAAATTATTTTACAATGTATACTACATACTAGAATTTAGTCTTATATATTGAAAGAGAATAAAAAATTAATTGATTAAAAAATCCAAATTCTAAATGAAGAAAAAAAGATATATCATCATTGATCTGATTAGTTTTTAGTATTATATATTGAAAGAAAAAAAAATTAATTGATTAAAAAATCCAAATTCTAAATTAAGAAAAAAAATATACCATCATTCATCATTGATCTAGATTAGTTAGAATAAAGAGGAAATAACATTTTTTTTTTTCAAAAAAATAATATAAATTAAATTACTTAAATAAAGAGAATGAGATAGTCACTAAAAAAAAGTTTTTTTAGGTTAAAGCAGCAAAAGGGAATTGAATTCCATACTTTATATTGCAAATATCTCCTTTGTTACAAGAAAGAGCTTATTTGTTATAGAAAAAGTAATTTGGATTAGTTATAGTCTTATGTTCTAATCACCAAATTCTCAGGTTACAATACATAAAATTCAAGATACATGTTTTATTTACTTTTTATTAATGTGAGATTCATAAGTTTGGTTTTTAAAAGCTAGATCATTCTAGACGAGATATGGGATTCATAAAATTCAAGATACAGGTTTTATTTACTTTTTTATTAATGTGAGATTCATAAGTTTGATTTTTAAAAGCTAGATCATCATAGATGAGATAAAGGATTGAAGATCCATCTTATTTTGAAAAATTATTAACAAAAGTTTAATAAACATTTTCAAATAAATATATTTAAAGTTAAAAACCAATTTTTACATAATACTCTATTTTTTTGCTTTTCTATAATGTTTTGCTAAAGAAATGTCAACCTTATTGAGATAAAAATGTCCACTCTCACCTTGCCTTTGTATTTTGGACACAAATAAAAGAAAACATGGATTTATTGTATTATGTTTGTTCACTTTTAAAAAACTTTCAAATGTCAATCATCTCAACTTTCAACCAAAAAAATTGTCTATCAAACTTTTTTAATGTATATTATTTAGTCAAAATTTGTTTTCTAAAATTTTTGGTGTAAATATAAAAAATATACACTACACATGCATATCCTCATCCCCACTAGCTACTCTAGAAGATGAAAACATACTAAAGGAAAAAATTCCATTCTCAATAAATTCCTCATTTAGCAAAATTTAATCAAAATATAATTTCTGCCTTAATCATCAGGTTGTAATATTACAAGGATTTAAAAAAAACTAAAACTAGACCAGGAGCCTAATTGGAAGAGAGTCCTCTTCCCAGCAAACAAGCAAACTAATTGGAAAAATGTAGTCTTCCTCTAAGTTATTAACAGAAATACATCACAAAAACAAACTAAAACTATCCAACCTAATTGGAAGAAAGTCCTCTTCATCCCACTTAGAAACAGTTTTTTGTTCAGACACCCTGCAACCTCAACCCTTCTAACTTTTCCATTATCTTATATAAAGGAGAGCTCCATTCAGGGGATTGCTTTTTCTTATATTCTTTCCATTCTTCCCACCAGATCACGAAGCTGCTTCCTTTCATGAACACATCTGAAGAAATGCTGAGAGCTTTTTCCCTCGTCGTCACATACTCTTCAAATTTCTCAAGATTTTGTAACCTTTGGTGTTGGCCTCGTTTGAGATTTGCCAGGTCTTTCCGGGCTTCTTCTACATATGCCCAAAAGCGTGAATCCAGAGTGAGGGATGCACGCTTTGTGCGGAGTCCTTGAGATATCGAACTGCGAGTTTTTTCCTTCTCTTCCATCCATTTCTGAAGAACCTTATGACGATTGGGTCTTCCATCTGAAAGATAGTTGCCATTGCCCTTGCAAGTGCGATAATAAAATGCAATATCCAGAGGTTCTACAAGTCTTCTATATGTAGTACCAGCATTTATCCACTTATTTCGGGATTCGAAATCACTGGGCAACTCATGTTTCTCCCACATTTCAATAATCTCATCCCAAAACCCCTCGAGCTTTAACCTGCGTTCATTAGCATGGATATCCTTCTTGCCATTTTGGTTCTTGAAGGAATCATAATATACGATGCCATCTTCCTTCTCACAACGCTCTTTATACCACTCAAGCTCTGCCATACGACATTGTTTTTCCCCTAATTTAATAGCTAGCTTATCAACATTTGTGTTACGCTCGTTTTCAGTTTCTACTGCTCTTTGTAAGGCAATCCGCGCAGGATTATCCTGCACAAAGTTGAATCAACAATTCAAGAACACATTTCAAGCATCAATGAGTATGCTTAGATGAAGAAAATAAAATTCA